>OVAX01002634.1:13305-27427 GCA_900406405.1 Lepidium africanum | reverse complement strand
AAGAAGAAGAAATCGAAGATAGAAAAATCGGAGAAGAAGAAGAACGTGAAGAAGAAAGTGAGACTTGGAGAAAGTGTAGACTAGTTAAGTAATTCACCCTTGTTTTTTTTTTTGNGTGTAGACTAGTTAAGTAATTCACCCTTGTTTTTTTTTTTGTCAATGGCATTAGAGTAAATAAGATGAAAGGCCTTCTTTTTTTTGGTCATTTCACACGTTTTTTTTGTTTTCTAAGGGTGGAGGAAACTATATAAGTCATTTAGGTATTAATTGAGACTACTTGAGTAATTATCTCATAATAATATGATAATGTTTTGGTATTGGTTTGCAAATGAGAGAGATCTATGAATGAAAGGAGGAGCAGAAGCAAGAAGTGGCCAGTGGAGGAAAAAAAAGACAGAGGGAGAAAGTATGGTACAGAGAATATTGTCAGAAAAGCCGCGCAATCTGTTGTCCTTCCATTTGGTCACATTGCTCTTCCTTTTAATTACTTCTTTACCCTCACCCATATTTGTATTTTACGATTTTTGTCTTGAATATTATGGGCTATTGGGCTTTTCCTTGGTTGGTCCAATTATGATAAAGTGACGCCGTTCGGTGGTTTTGCTAATTGGACCTAGTTTGGTTTACGGTTCGGTTGAGTAGGGTTAGATTAAACCGAATTGGAGGACAGAGAGCATATGTGGTCATGAATGATGGATGAGCATGAGTCCATGAGATCATTTTCCTGTCCGTTTATCTTGCGAGTCGTTCTTCTGTGGGAGTACGACTACTTCCTCTGGTAATTTCATTTGATCTTTACTTGATTTGACTTTTCTTGAATTTTTTTTTTTTGGCTTCACATGTTGAAACCGATGCTCCTTTTTGTTCGTTACTTAGCTCGTACTGAGTTATCATCTTAGCCTATCCTGTCTGGTGATACAATTTTTCTTCAAGAGATTTTTTGGGGTTTTCTTTGTCTCTGATGACGTTTTCTTGACATATTGTGTTGTTGAGTTGAGTATAATCAAAAGGGTTTTCTGGACTTAGATGGAATTTTGCTCAAATTTCGTTGCTTTTTCCTTGCATTGAACAAAAAGTTTGTTCTTTTATCAGTTATAAATTGTATAGCCATTGGCAGTTGGTTGCTCCATCTCTTTCTCTTGCATTATGCAATTGGTAAGTTTGTTTTTCAGTCTGCTGTTTCCAGATTGTGAACATCTCTGTCCTCTTGTATCGTTTGGTTCTGAATGAAATTAAGATTCTGAGAGGAATATGTTTCTTTCAAGTAAGTTATTATATATACTTCCCAGTTAAAAATTTTGTTGTTACTAATGGAGACAGACATACTACAAGTCTACAAGTTACAAAATGAGTCATAAGTAAAAAATGTTGTGTGTAATTTCGATGGAGGAGTAAATAGGAGAGACTGATGATGCTTTTTATGTGGTAGTGTCTCTTTGTTTCTTCTGGTGTTTCTTTTGCTCGAATGAACTTTTCGTCGCTGTAGTTTCTGTGTTATTGAGGACCTATATATGTAAACATGTGTTGCACTTGCAGGATAATATGAGTAGGAACAAAGATAACGTTGAGCCGAAGTTGAAAGATGATAATCCTTTCGGAAAGCTTACAGAGGATCTCTTGATAGAGATATTTATCAGAGTTCCAATAACAAAATGGGAGCAAATATCTTGTGTTAGAAAACAGTGGGCGAATTTATTCCGCAGAGAATGCTTATGGCAGGCTGCTCTTAATCGAACGTATCCCCTTGCTAGTAAAACTAAGAGTTGGATTGGACCCATTCGTCAAGGATTAAGCAAACGGTGACCGTAATCGCTTTTAATATCTGTGTAAAGCTTAGCTTGTCGGATATCTGTTTTTAGACTCCAGGAACTAAATGACCCTTTTAGCTGCAGGAGATATGTGGCTTTATACATCAGCAGAAACATATTAGGTGTTGATACAGACATAGATGAGATGCTTGGACATATATACTTGTTCTTGAAAGATCAGCTACAACTTTCAACTACACCTGCTTCAGGCGTTTTGCATGGAACCTTGATTGGTAATTTTCTTTCTACTTGTTTGGTATCCAACATGAAATCCAAATGCTCACTGCTAGAGCTAGTGACATTTATTTTATGTGTTCTGGTGGCAGATCAATTGATTGTTAGTGGCAAATCGAAAGAAGAAGCTGATGAGCTTGCAACAGTGATTTGGCTGGCTCTTCTTGATAATTTAGAGGACACTAAACATACATTTATCTTGCTGAAATCAATCGCACAAGAATATGATGTCAGGGGAAACATTATACACCTTGTAATTTTCATAAACTCTTTCTTTTGTACAAAACTAACTCTCTCTTTCAATTGTAATAAGGACAGGGTTTTCTTCCATATCCGTATTCAAGACCAATGAAAGTGCAGTGGAAGGTATTTGATAAACTGTTTGTGGATTTCCGCGACTTGCTTGATCATTCAGAGTACTGCGACCTCATAGGATTTGCCAAGAAGAAGTTTCACACAATACCTCATGTTTGGTTGGGCTATTAACTGAGCTCTATACTGTAAAGTAACGGTAATTAACGGTTCAAAACCATATGTAAATCTTTAGCATGCTTGTACACAAAACATTCAAAGTCTGCGTTTTGTAAGAAAGAAAGACGTCTAAGTTACAGATTCTTGGCCACGTGAAATGCGTGGTTAGTTTGTAAAGCAAAATGTCAAACAAACCTATCAACGACTCTTCCTTGACTATTGCAATATCTTTTTTATTTGCAAAACATAGCTAAAATCCAATTATTCACTTCTTCTTCGAAATGGCTCTCACGAAAGTGTTGCTGATTCTGATTCTCTTTGTCTCCTTTTCACCGACCTTGGTGCAATCTAACGATAGCGGACACATCTCGATACTTGTCTCGAAATCCGGTCTTGAATTTGCGAAAAATTACCTCATCAACGAAGTGATCTCTACGACGATTCCGCTTCAGCTACCAAACATAGAGAAGAAGGTTAAAATTTCTCTACTCGGGAAAGTTCGAATGGGTCTCTCAAATATTCAGATTTACGCGGTCAATGTCCCGTCTTCGGTGATCGACACGGGACAAGATGGAATCGTTTTGAGTGTTTCAGGTGCTGCTGCTGATTTAAGCATGGACTGGTCTTATACTTACAGAGCTTCCTTCTTTAAGATTTCTGATCATGGAGATGCTTCTGTCAAGGTTAATTTCTGTGCTCTTTTAAGTGGTACATTTTGTTTATGCTCTGGAATTATCGAAAACCAAAATGGGTCTTTTAGTTTTTGTTCTTTGTGTTCACCTGATTATCTCCTCTTCAAACATTCTTTCATCAGAAGAAGAAAAAGCTTAACAGGTGAATGCTTCTGATGATGAAGGTTAAAGGGATGGATTTGAAGATCACTGCCACTTTAGTGGATGATAATGGAAGTCTAAAGATTGCATCAACGAAAAGTGACTGTACAGTGAGAGACATCGATATTTATATCAATGGTGGTGCTTCTTGGCTGTATCAAGGGTACTGTACAATATAGCTTAGAGGTTATCTTCTTTCTTATTCCAAGATTAGAAAGTAAATGGATTGTTACTTTTCAATCCTTTTTTCAGGGTGATTGATGCATTTGAAAAGAAGATAATATCTACTGTTGAGAGCACCGTCTCTAAGAAAATTATAGAGAAGATGAAGAAGCTCAATTCTTTGTTGCAATCAATTCCAAAAAAGAGAAAGATTGATGACTCTGCTGTAGTGAATCTCACTTTTACAGGCAACCCTGTCTTGAGAAATTCGTCTGTTGAAGTTAACATCAATGGTTTATTCATGCTAACAAAGGGTGCTGATAATAAAGTTTCAGGATTTCATTCTTCTTCTCACGTTTGTGGGGTTAACAGAATGGTGACACTTTCAATAGAGGAAGAAGTTTTCAATTCCGCAACTCTTGTCTACTTCAATGTTAGTGCTCATAGTTTAAAAGATTTATGGATTGATTGATGAGTATGGTGGAACAAAAAAGTTGTAAGCTATTTAGATTGGTTTTGATCCAGGCTAAGGTGATGCATATGGTTATTGCGGGAACAAAGAACGGGTCGATTCTAAGCACATCCGACTGGAAACTCCTTCTCCCGGATCTGTATAAACTATATCCTGAAGATAAAATGGTGCTTGACATGTCAGTGACATCACCTCCTGCTGTTCAAATCACAGAGAATGGAATTGGTGCGACGATTCCTCTAGAGCTAATGATCAATGTTCAAGACTCTGGAAAAGTCCTACCTGTAGCATGTCTATCATCGGTATGGTAATACTTAATCCACAGAACAATCTTAACTTAAGATCCATAATCACTGATTCTTGTTTGCAGGTTCTAAATGTTGCATGTTCTGCTGAAATTGCCAAAGGTACTCTAATTGGTAGCCTCAGACTAATTAATTTCAATGCAACAGTGAAGTGGAATAAAATTGGAGAGTTTCAATCAAAGTATGTTGAAGTAAGTTCGTTATCATTTGAGATTAAGATTCAAACTTGATTAGCATCAAACATGATATATAAGTTCTTGGTCTTGTCTCTAGGCTGCTACGTCAAGGGTCCTTGAAGCTTTGTTTTTGCCATACGTGAACACACGCCTCCAGAGAGGATACCCATTGCCGATTCCTAATGGTTTTGCGATCAAAAACACAAAGATAGTTTATGTTAAAAGTGGTGTTTTGGTCTGCAGTGATATCGACACGAACATAAGTCACTATACCACTATATAGCTTCTGTATCTGTATGTATGTAGTAAATATGAATCTTGAAACATTTTCGTCAAAGACCTCGCTTGATGTATTTGTTAACAATATGTAGACTCGTTTATGTTAACATCTCGCATGCAGTTACTTGCGTTTTTGTAAATTGCAAATTGTTCACTTGTTTCAAATGCAAATTGCGTTTTCTAGCAAACATCTCGGTATTTCACCTTCGTGTAGTTGGTTATAGGGTATCGTCTCTTTTTCTTTGTTTTCTTCTTAACTAAATTCAATATACATTAACAACTTTTATGACAAAACTTTACAACGTGCAATACTTGTCTATATACTTGGTACATGAAGAATGTCCCCAAAAATAAAAATAAATTAGTTCTCCTCTGTAACAATCAATGGCTTCAATGGCTTTAGTTGTTGTCTTCGCAGATTCAGCGAATAGGTTTAACGTTAGAGAATGGCTCATGGAGAGCATGTTTTTTTGCTGTCTCAGGTACTCCAAAAACATTCCAGAATCTAAGAGTCTCGTCTCCTGCTGCTGAAGCTACTGTACAACCATCTGGACTCTAAGCCATATATAGAACTCTTGATGTATGACCTGTGAGTTCAGCCATGTTCACCATGGATGGGTATTCCAAAGTGTAAGCTGGTTCTGTGAAAACCCATGAGAGCTAAGCAATTCCCTTTCATTCTTGCTCCACAACAACGAACAGACTTGAGAGCCAGTATGTACTGAATTCAAGCAAGCTCCTGTGTGGGTGTTGTAGAATTTGATCGTTTCACCATCCCCACCAGTTGCAAGCAAGTTCGCTTGGAAAGGGCACCATGCAAGAGCTTTCACAGCAGATGTATGATCCTCAAGCCTGTGTAGCCATTGTGTGGAGGCAACAGAACGATCCCATATATGTACCACGTTGTCATTGCCACCACTTACTAGTTGATTCCCAGATCCTGACCACTTCAGACCACAGGCCTCTTGAGTGTGACCCCTGCAAGTTTCCACAATGGCTGATCTGATCCGCACATCATTGTTGATGATGAGCCCATCCATGCCTCCAGTTGTAAGGATGTGATTGTTCCATGCCAATGTACCTACTCTTGAGTGGTGACCACCCTTCAATGTTCTCAGTTGACGGTTGGAAGCAGAATCCCAAAGCTGTACTTGAGAGTTGTTGAGCCCAAATGCAACATGACGACCATCTGGTGCCCAGTTGATACTTGTGACAGGTCCTTTCTCTTCATCAACAGTCACAAGCTCAGATGTAGAACTAGAGGCAGCATCCCACAGATAAACAGTGTGGCCCAACGCTATGGCTAGAACATAAGCAGTGCCCCAGTCCAGCAAATTGAGGCAGAAGTCATCCACAAAATCAGGTACATCCAAGGTTCTCTCACAAGTCTGAGGAATATATCTGCGACGCTTTAGCGTTTTAGGTTCAAGAGAAGCAGAATAGCCGTTGGGAAGCAGTTGGACTGGAGCTTTAGGTTTGTTTTTGAAAGCGAAAATCCGAGTGTGATTGAGATTCATCGTCTCAGCCAATTGCTTCCTGTAAGCCTCTCTGGATGAACTTACCGGTGCTGTCTCATCTTTACATGTTCTTCCTTCAGTAAGGGCGTAGTAAGCAAAATCGAAATCCGTGGCCGATCTGTTCTGTATGAACCTATCCAGATTTTCCTTGGAATTTTTCCTGGGAAGAAATCGTTGTTGAAGTGGGCACCGAGCCTGAGCCTCCAAGCGAGAAGAACTGGTCATGCCTGCATCCATAAGATCAAAACTTCAGTGAAAATTAAGCGAAGTTGGACAAAAGACGAATTGAAAATCCGCAGATCGCGCGCGAAGGGAAGAATGAGCCGTTGAGAATTGGAGTTATCTGAGGAAGAGGTTTCGTAAAACGTAATCTCAAAACGCCGTCTTAAAAATAGAATTTACTTTTGAAAATCGAATAATGGTTATTTTACCTTTTTACCCTCCAAAAAACTCTATAGATATTACTTGGCAAAATTACACAAACCCAATTAAACTTCTCTCTTCTTATATTGTCGATCAAACCTTTCAATCTTTTAACTTTTTTTTTTTCTCATTTTTTCCAAACTTTCAAACTCGTCTCCTCGTAAACCCTTGTAATCACTTTTTCTTTGTGTTCTATTCTCTCTGTAACTACAACTGATTTCAACGCTAAATTTCTATTCGATGTTTTCTAAACCTCTCAAAAATAGTTAGAACAAGGTGGAGAAACAATAATATCCACCGAATAGAGCCATCTCCGGATGTTCTATTTAGGCCATGTTCTTTTATAAGTCGCTTAGGGACCAAAATTTAAAGTTTGATTAAGTCACAAGAAATGAATACAAGTAGCGACATGTCAGTTGAAAAACACGATTAATTTAACAATGATGCATAACTGGCGTACATCAATTTCCACTTAATTAAATCCTAAATCATTTGTAATATTCTGCCTCTGGTCGCTCATTCGGCGATGATAAAAAAAACATGCTCTAAACAGGCTCTAAAAAACAGGCTCTAAACTTCAAGAGATGTGTAAAATTGTCCTTAGTTATTTTATATCAAAATGTTTTACTTATGTATACTATACTTATGTATACTATACTTATGTATACTATACCTCTTCTTCTATCTTTATTGAAGGAGTGAATTCCTTTTCATTTGGAAGAAGAGTCAAAGACAGTCCGCTTTCCTTAAGCCAATTCAAGCACACTAGGTATGGGTCTCTCCACATCCTCCATAGCCTCTACATCCTAGATAAAACACATAATGTAAATGAGTAAGTAAGTTTAGTTATTCTTTTTTCTAGTTATAGATAATTTTCTTATAAAAGATAATACACTGTGAGTTCTATCAAAAAGTTTAATTTTGGAAATTTGTGTCACTAGATTATAAGATGATTCGTTTTCGATATATTGTCATTTCATTGAAACTATTACTAACATGTACTAGTAAATGTATTAAAGCACAAAATTAATGTTTGTAGAATGTGTTATTGATTTTAGTTATAAAGTCTTTATAATATATATATAGATTCAAAATATTAGATTGTTCAATAATTGTAGGCATATTAATATATGTTGTAAGTATCTATATTAACTATTTATTTTATTGTTTAATTTCCTTAGTTACTCACATTTAGAATTTTAATAACACGTGTAGTGAAATATTATTGGTTTTTTCATGGATTAATGTGAAAGTTTACTTTTTAAGATCACAATACAGAAAAACTTGTATCATTGTATTTTAAAGAACATTTCAGATTGTGCTCATGATATCATGAATTAATGCAAGTGAGTTATAATATAAATGGATAAATATCACACAGATTTTGGATAATTAAGACTAGTTTCAAATTTTTGTGGATATTTTAGAAGAATGGCAGATAATTTGAAAGTAACTATAAGAATTAATAAATCAATATTGATAAGAAAATATAATGTAGTTTATGTAAACATGTAATATTAATACTCCGAATTATATTGATATTTGTGAGATAAAATTATTTAAAATTTTATGGTTTCAAAATCATGCTCACTAGTTACTCTTGAAATCAAGGCTTCTTATAACTCAAAATCTACTATAAATAAATCCTTTTGAGATCATTGTAAGCACAAGTTTACAAAGAAAATTCAATTATTCTAACTCAAAAATTGTTAATTTCTCCACAATGGCTAGAATAAACTCAATTCTTGTAGCTATTATCTTCTTTGGTTCAATAATCATGTCTTCATCGGCTAATCAGATATCATCACATTCAGACAAATAAAGAAAACAAGACAATGGTAATAAAAGAAGATCTTCATGGATTACATCCCAAACAATGTATTGATGCGATCAAGAGTGTTAAAGGTAGTTCAAAAGCAATTGGTGGGATATTAGAAGGAAAATTTGGTGCCACGTACGAGTCATTCTTGTTACAAAACTCTTTATGGGCTTCCTGATAATTGTTGGCCCAGAAAACTTTACTTGCATATCACGCTTGAACTGATTTGTTTCTTTAGTAAAATGCATGTAGACTTATCCCACGATATGTACTAGTTAGTAGCATTGCTAGTTTGTGTTTTGAGATTAAGAAGTGGTCAAATAATCACGTCAGTGATGTAAAATTCCAATGTTTATTCAGATCAATATGAAGCAAAACTTATAAAAAGTATATTTTGTCGTTTTTTTTTTTCGTGGTTCAATATTAAATACAATCACAAAAATGGTACAATTAATTAGCCACAGATTTTCTAGGAAGAATCGTAAACAACAGAATTTTTTGGTTTAGCCATATATAAATTCGTGGTTAGAAAAATGATGGCTAGTCATTGTTTAAGTTACTTGACGTGATACTAATTGTAACACATAATAAGCATAATACGTTATTTTAATATGCTACTTGTATAACTCTTTCTTTAATTTTAATTAAGCATAAAACATATCAATCAATTTGTGTATAAATGTCTGTGTCATAAAGCTAACTTATCTTGTTTCAGAGTTTAATCAAAATACAATAGAGACGGAAGGAGCAAAGGCTTAAGAGAATCTTATCCAATCAAAACCATCGTCGTTTCGTCCTCCGAAGTCTCACAATATCGTTTTCAATGACCAGTCTCAGTACGTTGATCCGAATCCAGGTCATTCCATTGAGGATATTTACGAACAAGTGTTTGGAAAGCCATGGGATTCGGATCACCCGGATCCAAACCCGGGTTCAGCTACAATGTCCGGATTTGATCAAAACGGAATGTCCTTAGCAGTTATGAACGGATTTAAACTGGACATTTTGCCAGTTACAAAGAATTGGTTCAAAATTTCGCTATATGTGATAGGTAAGTCGGTTCAATTATATTAACCGAAACCGGTTAAGGTAGCAAATTTCATGATGTTCTCGTGTTGAACATGGACAGGTGGTTCGCGTCGGTTCCGGCGTCAACGCATCCAAACCGATCATTTATCCATTCGGCAACATCACACGGAACAACTAACCACGAGAAGAAATTATAATAGAAGGTTTTCCACAAAAGACGATATTTGAGTCTCTCCATGAAGCTGGTTTTACCTTTAGCATTTATTACTAATTTTTTCCCACCACTCTCCTTTATAGGTATTTTTTTCTCATGATAATCCGGTTAAACAGAAATACTACGAACTAACAAATTTTTTGGACTATCGAAGCTCGTTTTCCATGCATTAGTCTACCGTGTGTGGCGTGAGTGAAATGCTAGGATTCATGGTGACTCCCCTAGAACCTTCACATCTCTTCACCAGCACATTGACCGAATTATCAAGAACCGTATTTCTTCACTTGGTTACACGGAAAATCATAAATTTGAAAGTCTTCGAAGACATGGTTTCAACTTTCTTGATTTCGATTATTTATTTTTTTACAGGCTCTATTTAAAGTTTGTTTGTTTGCTCAAGCAAATGTACATAAGTTTTCAAAAAATTAAATATCCGACATAAGTTTTCAAAAAATTAGATTTAGTGTATTTTTTCAAAAAATACCTAATGTGCCCCTATAACAATATAACCAAAGTGATAATTGTTCAAGTTTTTTTTTGTCCGTATACATATGCATGTGTACCTCTAACATATTTATTACATATGTTAAACAATTCTATAGATATGTTGGATATTCATGTTTTTTTTTTCTATGAACCGTAAAACATATATTGCTACCATGTTAAGTTTTTATTTACCCGTCTATATAAATCTATATATCTCTAACATATTTATTACATATGGTAAACAATTACATATGTACATATCTGATATGTTGGATATTTATCTTATTTTTCTATGTACCGCGAAACATATATAGTTATCGAGTAAATAATATTGTTATCTACTCAACTTATATATTACCGAGTTATCAAATATATTACTTATCTAACTCATTTAACACATGTGTAATATACCTTATATCTTATCGATGTACAAAAAATAATATCGTTTTAACTCATTCAATATCGGTATACTAGGAGTAGAATGGTCAAAATTGACAAAATATATCAGAAAACTAATTTTTGGAAAACTTATGTCAAAAATTTATGTATATTCATCAAATTAACCCATTTTAATATTATTACTAGACCACATCTGCAGACAAATAAAACCAAAGTTTTTACTAGTTATATTGTTTGTGAGTTTCTTTTTTCAGGAGTTTGAGAATACTCAAGTATTTGAAACATTATCACGAGTATGGATTAAAATTCAAGAAAGATTGTAAAGAAGGGAAGCTACCAAATTACGTCGTGATCGAACAACGTTGGTATGATCTATTGTCAAATCCGGCCAATGACGATTATCCATCACACGATGTCTCCAAAAGCCAAAACCTAGTAAAGGAGATTTACGAGGCTTTGAGATCTAGTTCTCAATGGAAGGAGATTTTCTTTATTATAACATATGACGAGCACAGTGGATTTTACAACCATATCCCTACTCCGGCTGATGGAATTCCTAATCCGGATGGTATCCTACTGGCTTGGAGTTAAGGTTCCGACTTTTTTCATCTCTCCTTGGATTGAGCCTGGCACAAGTATATTGCATGATAGATACTAGTTTTGTTTTGGACATAATAAACCCTAAACAGGCTTTGGTAGGCCTTGGTAGCCTTGTGTTAATAAGATTGAGATCTCAAGGAGAGATTCGATGTTTCTAGGAACTTTAAGTACTATTTTCTAGTTAAGTAGGCATTTGGTTTCAAAGATAGTCTATTTTCTTTGAGCCAATTCGAAAACACTTCTAACCTTCTGGGTCTGGGTCCGGGTCCCTCCACGTCCTAGGTAAAACAGTATGTAAATGAGCTTTAATAACTAAACTTGACTTACTCATTTACATTCTTGTTTTACATAAAAAGTGAAGGGACCCAAACCCATAAGTGTGCTTGGATTGGCTCAAGAAAAACGGACTATCTTTGACTCTTAATTCACTCCTTCATAAAAGATAGAAGAAATATAGAAGAAGGTATAGAATACATGACTAAAGCGTCATGATAAATAATAACTATCTCTCAGAAGATCTCTCTTGGGAAAAGAAAGATAATGTCTTTGTTTGTTGATCTTTCTGTTTGATGCTCACATCATGATTCTTGTTTTATGGCGGAACGTAATGTTCTGAATTTTGTTTGAAATTGCTTACTTCAATTGTTGGAAATAGTTTTGTCAGAAATGTGAAAGATGTGTGTGGCTTTTTCCATAATGTTGAATTAAACTTTTTTTCCAGATGGAAGAAGTAAAAAAGTTCTCTACATGGGTTTATAGGTGGAGACGATGATGGTATTGGTATAACATGGGTTTATAGCATCTTTCTTCTTCTAACCCTGAAGCCTAGACGGCAAATCACATAATGAAGTTCCATATGGCGCAAAAGTCAAAACCTCCGTATGATCAACTTCAATTTTTCAGCGGCCTTAGTAACTGGCACAGAATAATGATTCAGATTTAGCTTTGACATATGAAATAAATGACTATCGTCATTTTTTTAAAATTTATTAGAATCTTGCAACACGATTCATATGCTAAAATGTTACAGGTCATTCGTTTCATTTGAAAGTGATCGTCCTTAGTATCGACTTCTTCCAAAGTAAGTCAATTCTTTTTGCTCTCGTAAGTGATGGAAGCGTGTAAGTTTCTTTTTAATATGAAATCCTATACTTTGGAAATAGGTGAATTTAAGAGTGCACCATAAACCAAACAAACTAACTAACAGACAAGCAATATACGTAATTATTAGACCAAAGACAAATTTATTTGATCAAACAAAATGTTGCTAAACTTGATATCAATGGTCAATACATTTGGTTTATGATATATATAAACTAATTATCAAGTCAGCGCACTCTATATGTGTCTTTATTGTAATACAGGCTTTTGGAAGTATACAAATGTGCGTTAATCAATGCTCACAGGGGCAGTTTTTTGGGACTATAAAAGAAACCACATAGTTAAAGAAGGGATGAACAAAATTAATCATAAGGGTTTCTAAAGTTTTTCAAGAGCTCTGGAATGTCATACGCCAACATATCATCAACAGTCTGCAACATTTTCGGCTTTAGTTTCTCAAACTTGTCAATGCTGTAACCACTTAGTACCTCCCTGAAATGCTCCACATTTGGGAAATCTCCTTTCGGTAAGTGATGCTCTCTTTGTACCTGTTTTCATGTCACACACGAGAACGAACCACCTGTTAGTATGAAACATTCTCAAAAATCAGATACCACATTTGGTAATGATCCACAAAATGTAACCTACTTTTCCAAAGACGTCTTCCAAGTTATCTATCAGTTTCTGTTGAGCTTTGGCTTTCCCCATTATGGCTGGCATCTCCTTCTTCAAATAGCTGATGATGCACGCATGTATCTTTGCTGCTCTTGCCCTTTTCACAAACTCATTTATCTATTACACACAGAAAACAAAATACAGTTAGATCCTATCAGAGGGAGTCAAGAGAAATAAGAAAGGTGGAAACTCACTCGACGATCGCAAGCTTTCTTAGGAATATCTTTCAAATCAGCGAGAAGGTCATCTTGCTCCTTTTCAAATAGTTCTCTCCCAATCGGACCAGTCGCAGCTTCATTTATGGGTTTATCACTGAATGAACTGTTCAAAGCAAGCACACAAGAACATCAAAACATTCAGTTCCAAACTGTTCTTATGTTAAACAAAACACTACTAACAAGTTTAAGAAACAGGTATGCTTACCCAATGTAGACACGGGAAACCTCAGGAGTATTGAGAACTTTCCCAAGTGACCACATGAGAGCTCCATATACCCTCATTAGCTATACAAAGCACAAAGACAGACGTGCAAATGCATTAGAACATGGAAAACAATATAAGGAGTGTGTGAAAGAACGAAATAAAAATCGATAACAGATTGGGGTGTCAACCTGCTGAGTGTCCACTTGGTCAGCCTTATTCAGAACAACGCGGATCTTGTCATCATGACCACGTAAAGATGAAATTACACGCTTGAACTCATCGCTTACATCCAGCTTATGTGGATCAAATAGGAGGAGAATAAGATCACACTTAGAGGCAAACCATGATGTAACACCAGTGAAATCATATGCTCGCTGTGTCCGTTGCTTTTCCCCTGATAAAACTCCAGGAGTGTCGACAAATGCTACGTGGTCCAGCAGCTTCAACAAAAATGAATGGATCAACATTATCATCAAATTGATACAAGCAAAAACAATGAACAATCGCCTTTCAGTCGCATGAGGTTAAACATACAGGGTGAGGCATCTGAGAGCATTCAAACTTTGACAAAAAGGCTGTCCCAAAAGTTGTAAGACCATTGAATGGCATATCTGCTTGAACTGCTACTGTGTTTCCTGGAATACTTCTTTCATCAGGTCCAGACTGTGAAACGCAAAAAAAAAAAAAAAAAAAAAA
>OVAX01002634.1:0-13295 GCA_900406405.1 Lepidium africanum | reverse complement strand
AAACCAAAAAAAAAAAAAAAAAAAAAAAACTAAAGTCACCCTTCATGAGAGGTATTCTAGCTAACATTTTCAAACATTACTAAAAACAATTTGATGTGTAATATTCTGCATACAAAAATAAAATGTTTAGCAGAAGATGATGGTATCAACGTTTTAAAGGACTAACATATCTTTCCACATATGAAACCCATGGCAAATTACCAATTAACATACCATGACAACAACGAATCTGTCAGTAGTTGGCTCTGGACCAATATGAGCTCCTGGAAAATATGATACTTAAAGTTATATGAAGCTGTCCTATGGTAACAATCATCCTGTTCGTATTTCCTTTTTTAAACATTGATGTTAGGTCCCAAAAAGAGACAGGAGAGAATAAAATGGATAACTTGCCTGGATAGCTAGCTTTCAGCAGATGCTTAATGAAGGTTGTTTTTCCTGTGGAATATTGACCCAGAAGCATTACCATAGGTTTTGCATCGAAATCACTATTGGTCTAAGCAAAACACAAGTAATTAGTTCAGTGGTCAAATATAGCTTAGAATTTGATAGCATTTGGAACTTAGATAGTACTTATCCAGAATTATCAATATGCAATGCTCAACTTACCAGCAAAGGGGATACAAAGTCGTTAAACCGATATGCAACTTCTAGTGGTTTCAGCTTCTGAATGTACAACCTCTTCAGGCCATCGACTATAGATGTTACGGAGGACAGAGAAATCTGAGAGCAAGATTTTCACTATTTCAGTTTGCAGAAACGACAAATATAAATTAATCAAAACCTAGCTGCTGAGAAAAACCTGACAGAAACTCTACCAATGGCCTTTTTGAAAACAAATTACAGATATAAGCAAGAGCGACCAAAAAGAATATTTATTAAATATGGCGATATTTGGTTGGTGGTTTATCTACTGCTTGGAGCAAACAAACCTTTTTTGAAGATTTTGAAGAGAACCACTGAGCTGTAAGTGAGATGTCTGCGGCCGGGCTACCTGAATAATTGAATTAAATGAGATACATAAAATTAAAAAAGTAAACTACTGGCTCTAGTATGAAGATATTCTTTGTACCATTCACATTAGGATCACTCGACTTTGATGAATGCTTCTTCTTCTGTGTTAATGAACAATTGTAGGTAATATTAATTTGAAGTCGAAAGATATAGATAAAAAATTACAGGCCCCATACTTACCGCCATTAATACACCCAGACCTTCCATGATAGGAGGATTCATAGTTTTGAAATCAACTGCAGCAGAAACAAGGAGCAACATATTAAGACGTACTATACACTGACCAGACTGAGATGAATAAAGCTCTTAAGCATGAGTTTGAAAACAAAAGAAATATAGTTTCAAGCTTCAATAATTATACCGTCGCTATTAAGAACTTCATGTGATATTTCATGTCCAGTTTGAGCCAAAGAAACGAGCTATAATGTTGGGAAATAACACTAGATTAGATTCACAGAAAGACATGGAAATTTAAATGTAAGATGTATATTGAGTTTCAACCTGCATAGCAACAATAAATTCTGTGAAACCAAGATATCCCTGTCTCTTTGAATCTGCTATCGCCCAGACCTATCAATGGACCAGAAGAGAAGCAGCATAAGCCTCACAGTTAAGACCTCTTATACAATTGAGAGTCAACAAAAAACTTAATGCATTGGAAAGTCACCAACTAAACAAATGATATCATAAAACCCCAAGAAATCTACTACCACATGGCTCTGCATACAGCTGGATCGCAAGGCTTAATGGAGATAGAGTATTTGTGAGTCCGTTCAAGCTAAAAACCATTCAAGCAATAAGGTATGTGTTTCCTCTTAAAGCTGATTTTAATTCATCATCTTTATATACCCAAATGAACTTTTTTAATCACTAAATATACCCCCAGAATAAATTATTAGCAAGTCAAATTCAGTTTATTAACAATAAGGTACCAACCAAAGTAAGCAATCCAACCCAAAGCCTTACTTGTTTCAACTCCGGTCGAGGCAAATTCGACATGGAGAAGAACTTGATCGCATCGTTACCAGTAATGCGGCCATCTCCGTCTGCTCATTTACATCAAACAGAGAAGAAGCTCTTAGCGCATAAATGGAATAAGAGAATCGCAGACTGAAGAAGCAGTAGCAGAAACAGAATTAACTAAAAAGAAATGAGACCTGAATCGGCGAATTCGAACCATTCCTTGTAGATCAGTTGATTCTCCTTGGAACAAGAACCAGCTGCGACGGAATCGATCTCCATCTCCGATTGCAAAAGAACTCTAGAGATGTGCGGATCAACGAACTTCTCAGGTATGAATCCAGAGTTGAGAAATTTGAAGAACGGAATGAGAAGGTAAGCAAAAATAAAAGTTGGTTCTGTAAACGTGAAATTACGGTTTCAGAGAAAGCGGGTTCTTCGTCTCGACGGCAAGTGAGGAAACAGCAAGCAGCAACGCAAGAAACTTCCCTATATTTTCATAAATTTTCAAATATGCCCCAATACGTTTTGTTTAATCGTAATAACACCCATTATTAAAAATCTGTGCGATAGATTTGATGTGTCCTTTCTCAATTATTGCTCTCCAGGATTTGGATAGATGCTTGACGATGTTGTAGTGCGTGTAATTTGGTTTTTGGATAATTGATGGTAATTACTTTTCTTCTTCATTATGGTAAATGCTTCTCTTTTCTTCAATGAAAACTAATGAGGTATATTTAAGATCATTCAAATTAATACTAGATTCTAACCCAAACAAAATCGAACTCTTATTTTTGGGTTAACAATTGGATTTATAAAACATGATTCATAATCAAATCTTTTAGAGTATCTGACAATATCACCTATCGTAAACACAATTCGCTATAATCAAATGCAATTCAAAAAGAGAAGAAAGAATCTGACTCTGTTGGATGATATTCTCACTTTGGTGAAAAAAAATATATATTAATCTCATCTTTTATTTTCTTACCATTCCACAAAAGTGCATTCATTTGTACGCAAAGCAAATTTCAAATTAATATAAATTTTTATACACCAACTACATGATTACCCGATGTACTATATTTTTGTAAGAAAATATAATTGTAATTGTTTACATTTGTTCCTAATATATGTATGATATTTGTTTGCTTTTTTTATTTATCTTTTGATTTGCATATGAAAATTATTTTAATATATGTATAGCTAATATACTAAAAACTAATTTATAGTTTACTATAATAGGCGATGACTCGTGACGTGCATTGAAACAAATTTTTTTGACATGAGCTATGTATAAAAAATATATTTTTGACCCGTGTTCATTTATGTTTTGATGCATTATAATTATTGTATATAAATTTTTGGAATTTTGTTCATTTAAGTTTTAAACTCGTGTTCATATCACCTTTTATCAATTTTAATTTTGTGTATAACTAATATACTAAAAATTAATGTATAGTCTATTATACAATATACGATGACCCGTGATGTGAATGAAATTTTTTTTTTGACCTATACTATGTATAAATATATATTTTGAACCGTGTTCATTTATGTTTTGATGCATTACAATTTTTGTATATAAATTTTTAGAATTTTGTTTAATTAAGTTTTCGACTTGTGTATCATTCTAACAATTTTTGTATATTATAAGATTATTATCAAAACTATACCAAAATTATATTACTATAATCATGTATTATAGATACATCCAAAGATTACAAAGAAATCTTCTATAATAAACACAAATCAATTATATGTATTTGGAACCATATCTTTATATTGATTTCTATAACTAAAAAATCATAACTAATATATGTTTGTAAATTTATTTCACATTTATGTATAATAATTAATACTATAACTAAATTATATTATTATAATCAATGTATTATAAATAGATTCAAAAATTACAAAAAGATCTTATTAATAATTTCAAATAAAGTATATGTATATCAACCCAAAGAAAATATCTCCTTTGTTTCTATAATTATAGTAAACAATAACCAATATATGTTTGTTAATGGATTTCGAATTTATGTATTATAATGAATATTATTCCTAAATTATATTATTATTATCAATGTATTATAGATAGATACAAAAGTTATAAAGAAATCTTCTATAATAAACTCAAATAAATTATATGTATCACAACCCAAGCAATATCTCTTTTGTTTCTATAATTATAATAAAAAAAATAAGTAATATGTCTTTATAAATGAATTTTGAATTATTAATTCCAATTCAATAACTCAAAATATTGACAATACTATAGCCAAATTATAGTTTTAATCAATATTATAGCTAAATATTAGAGATAAATATAAATAACTACAAATGTATATTTGACATTTATATATATATCCCAACGTTATAAAGAAATTTCTTATATTATCAATTAAAATCAATTATATGTATATCAAACCAACCATACATAGAAATTTAGTATTAAATTTTTGATTAATTTGTAAATGACTTAAAACATTAAATCTTTATAATAATATCCATATTTTAGCTATAATAAATGGAATGTAAAGACGTAGGGATCCCTATGTAAACATAGTATCTATTTAGATACGCTCGAATTACCCCTTCTCATAATGAGAATGTATATAACCTTATTCTGGTCTGGTCCGTATGGAATGAACTTATAATCATGGAATCAACTCGATCATCAGATTATAGATTATAAGTTCATAACCTTAGTCTATTCCCATTTTGGGCGGAACCGATCTTAAGTTTAATATACATGTTTATCAAAATAGTATTACAAAGAAAATAGATATTTGCAAGTGGCATTTACTCTAGTGGCAGACGGTAAGTCCACTAAAGGCAGGTGCCCGTGCACATCCCAGGATCGAGTCTCACTGCCTACATTATGTAGGAACTTGACTAATGGATCAGCCAGTTGTGATCTAGTATTGACAAAAAAATAAAATAATAAATAAATATTTTGGTGTTTATCAATATATGTGCTTGATGTCGTCATCTTATTATATTTGTGTTACCCTTTATTTTAAATAGTATTTCCAAAACAGAATATATGAGTTGATTAAGATTCGTTATTAATGATCACAATAACATGGAAAATGTAATATTCAATATGCAACCAATTAATACATTTCTAATAAAGAAATTCAATTATGCTTATATTTAATGGCTGTATATAATAATGTAAAATACCTTATATAGAATACTGAATATTTAATTGAGCTTTTTAAATTTATTATATTATGAAACTCAATTAACGTCTGCAAAATTACATAAATTTATTACCTTTTTATAAATAATATAAATAACTAATTTATAATAACTTTTTTGCGGAAAGGTAAAAATAAGGTTACAAAACCCATTAAAAAAAGAATAGAATCATAATAATAACTAAAAAATATTAATCACGTTTATTATCTACATGAATTATTAATTTTATGTTTACAAATTAAGATCAAAAGTAATATCAAATTTTTTATTATATAGAAGATGTTATAAAAGGTAAAAAAGTATGTAATAAAAGAATAAAAGAATATATTAATAATGAAGTATTTAATCTGATTACGGAATCTCGCTCCTATTGTCATTGAAGTAAATAAAAAATTTATAAATATAATATTCAATTACGAAAGCTTTGATTCTTCTTCGTCTTTCTAATCTTAGATTGGAAAATTCGTGTGCCATAGTCGAAAAAAGATGACGACACCAAGCACGGGTAACACGTTTCTATTACCGGAAAAGAAGAACATGTTGTATAATACCAGACTCGGTTTTCTAAAACCTCAACACCATCATCATCATCTCCTTCATAGCAATCAATAGGAAATGTCTTCTTGTTGTATTTTTTGCAACTCAAATAACACCATCCATAATCATAATATGTGTTAAGTATAGAAACCATGGTAATATATGATCCAATCTACACAATAAAAATATAACTATGTTAATATATTAACATAATTAATAGTTTGTATATGTAAGAGAAAAAGTAATCAAATAATAAATTTTAATTAGATTAACCGTATTGGCAAGTTCATTCATTGTTTTCTTAGGAAAATGCCTAAAAATTCACCCGGAATAATTGTACAATTATTTTCAGATAACTCAAGTGAATTAGGTACAATTAATTGCAAGTCATCATCCTGGAGACTAAAAAGAAAAAAAAGTCATTAAAAAAAATGAGATATGATAAATATGGTTTATAAGTTTATTCTTACTTGGATCGTAATGCTAACACATCAGTGATTGTGTGATTATCAAACCACAATTGTGTACATTCAAAACCATTAGACATTGAAATGACATCTACAATCGTTACTACATTACATCAAAAGTATTGTAGTAATTTAGCTAAAAAATATTTGGCTGAATTGATTTCTGAAATCTACTCTCAAATCTAACTTATGTAGAAGATGAGTAATGAACGCGGTTGTTATTGGTCCTTAATTAGTTATCATTCATAAATTAGACATACAAATAATTTGTAATCATCTCATAAAAGAATATGATTTCGTTAGATTTTGTGTTTGCTCTAAAAACATATATTTACCATATATATTGATTTTTTACATTAATTATTTGATTGATCGATTTCATTTATTAACAAAATTAATACATTCATTATTTGACTGGTTGATTTTGTTTATTACATAAATTAATAAAAATCCAGATCTATAGATTTAATGAGCATTAATTTCCGTAAATACCAAAAAAAATATAGTAGTGTATAAAAATTGTATAGATTTAATGAGCAATAAATATCCGTAATAAATTTTAGGGGCAATTGCAAAAATGCCCCTCCAATGAGGACATTTTTATGAGTGCCCCTTTTTTTGAACATTTTCAGAAACTACCCCTCATCACTACAAAATAACTAAAATAACCTCCATTCTTTTAGGGTTTCCATTTTCACTTCTTCACTTTTCTGTGAAACAACTCAGAGTGAAAAACAGCTCAGAACAAACATCTTTGAAAATTCATCAATTTTGACTACTCTTCTTTGAAATTTAGAGCAAATCAAAGGTTTTGTACGATTTCGAGTATTCTTCTAGATTTCGATTTCGATTTTGATTCATCTACTTCGATTTTGATTCATTTTCTTCGATTTTGTTTAATCTTCTTCGATTTCTTCAATTTTCGAAGATTAGAGCATAGATTTTGTAATATTTTAGCTTATATTGTAATATTTGTTCTCATATTTTGAGATCTTAGGGATTTGAAAAATTTGAGATCTTACGGATTTGAGAAGATATAAGAGTTATGAAATTTTAGATTTTCAAACTCGAGATTAAGTTTGTTGAACTCAGATACAACGTTTCCTTTCATAGCTCGTTGATTATTTTCTATAAATCTAGAGTTTTGATGAACATGGTGATATTTTATATACTCCTTACAAATTTTGGTGATGAAATGTTTTCAATGTCTTTAAGTGAGTTGATTAAGTTGCTATCTGAGTCGTTCTGGATAGATTCAGGTTTCTAGCATGAAGTTTTTGATAATTAACTAGGGAAATTTGGTTTATGAAATTGAAGTGTTTATGCTTTGAACAGATTCTTCTTTGGAGCTTTTACCACTGAAGTCGCTGCAAGGCAAGGATCTTCATCTTCATTGGTAAAAGGTATTTTCAACTTTACTTCTACCTTACCTTCAATTCTTCTAGTTGGTTGCTTCCTTGTTATCTTGTTTATGATCATATTTTGAAGTGATTATTTAGAGTTGATTTTGGATAACTTTAAGAGCGATTTTGGACAACTTTGAGAACATACTATTCAATTTTTGTTTGTTTTTGATGCTTTTCTCGTGACTAATTGGTTGTTTTTGGTCCTTCAATAATCTGAGAATTTGATTAACAGAATTGAAGTTGTTTTTGCTTTGAATAGATATGACAAGTAATGAAATTTATAAGGTGTTTATAAAGAGATTTATAAGATGGTTTATAAAGACATTTATAAGGTGTTTATAAAGAGATTTATAAGATGGTTTATAAAGACATTTATAAGATAGGATATTAAGAGATTTATAAGATGGTATATAAAGACATTTACAAAATGGAATATTAAGAGATTATTTATAAGATGGTTTATAAAGACATTTATGAGATGGAATATTAAGATATTTATAAGATGCTTTATAAAATAACTTACTAATTTTACTTATGTAAATGTTAAAAGATTTATAAGATGATTCATAGAGTAGTATATAAACGACAATTTTTCTTAAAGATCTATAAGCCTAATTTATAAGATTTATAAGATGGTTTATAAAAACATTTATAAGATGGTTTATAAAGAGATAGCTATGATGTTTTATAAGCCTAATTTATAAGAATATTAAGAGATTTATAAGATGGTTTATAAAAACATATATTTAATAGATAACATTTACATAAGTAAAATTATGACTAATTGATGCTTGTTTTTGATGCTTTTCTCATGACTAATTGGTTGTTTTTGGTCCTTCAATAATCTTAGAATTTGGTTTACAGAATTGAAGTTGTTTTGCTTTGAATAGATATGACAAGTACTGAAATTTATAAGGTGTTTATAAAAAATAGAATAAGGTATTCAACAATTTTTGAGATTGAAAATTCTGAGATTGAAGTTAATGATTAAGAATTTTATAATGGAATCTATTAGAGATCGATTTCTATGATTGTTATCTGAGAATCTTCAATTTTTATTTTATAAGGTTAATTATAAAGTCTTATAAATTGATTTTAGTTTTTATTTGGTTGAACAGATGGATAGTGAGTCATGTGAAACTATTCCTCTACCACTGAGAATATATAAACATGGAGAAGAGACAGATAAGCCAGTCACTGTTATCAACCATTCAAAAATTAGTTATGTCGCATTAGTCGAAAAGCTTTTAACGAAGGCAAAGATCAAGACATTAGAGGAATCATTTCTCAAACCGGTCATTTTTCTAGGAAGAAAGCATGGAATCCAATTTTCAGGAAAAATCTTTCATTTTCTAATGCAAAGGAAGATAAAAACCAATGGTGATGATTTATGGTTTGCGATTGATTCACAACGTATTAGATTCTCATTCNCAACCTATCAGATTCTCATTCAGAGAGTTCTACATTACAACAGGTAAAAAGAAAAGAGTACATCATTAATGTGATTTTATAAGAAGTTTATAAATTCTACTTATATAATGAAATTTGATTCTCTCAGGAATTCAATATGAAGATTTTCAAGAAGAACAAGGAGAAGAACTTGAAGATTTACAATATGAGTGGATGCAGAAAGAAAAGGTGTTAATAGGCGATTTAATAAACACCTACCAGAAAAGAGGACGAAGAATGAACTCAGATGAAAGATTACTCTTAGCTGCAACTATTTTAACCGAAGGAGTAATAATTGCTAAAAACACTACAGTGAAGATTCCTCCTTTTAGACTAAGGAACACATTTGAAGAGTATTCAAGGATACCATGGGGGAAGAAGGCCTACAAAGTACTCTCTAAAAGCATTAAGAGAATGAATGGAAAGACATGGCAAAAAGGCCAGTATGAAGTACAAGGATTTTCATTGGCATTTACGTTATGGGCATTGGATGATGTTCCTATTTTAGGAAGGAAGTATGGTTCTAGTCTTGGATGTTCACTGACTCCTTTATTTCTGCAATGGGAAAGTACAAAAATTCCACCAATAAGCGAATTGGTTAACATTGAAAAATTTGAAATGGTAATTCCTTTTTTGTTAGTTTGCAAATTTGTTTTTATAAATAACTTATACAGTCTAATCTGATTTCATTTTGTCTTTTAATTCATAGGTGGTAATTCATACAATAATACGAGATTCTATTGAGTATCAAGAACTTGAACCTCCTTTAAAAGAAGAAGACATAAACTTATGGGAAGTCATCAAATTAGTTAAACAAGGGTATCGAATGAAGGCTTCTGATTGGAATCAGGGCTTTGTGGACGTCTTAAATGCTTTCCAAGAAATAGCTAATAAGAAATATTACAAAAAATGACAGATAATGAAAAGCTTGAAAAGATTATAAACTTACTTGAAGGTTTTAACAAGAGATTGGAGGCGATAGAAAGAGTCCTAGACAAAAAAGAAGAAGAAAAGAACGAGCAAAGTGATCAGGTTTATTAAATTACTCTCTTACTTTATCAGTTTATATGGTTTATAGTATATGTTATAAACAATTTATAATGATTTTATCTTAATAAAATCTATTAGGTTGAAGAATACGATGAGCAACCAAACATTAATGATGGACATAAAGAAAAAGAAGATGAGGATCATGAAGAAACAAAAGAGAAAGAAGAAGATATGGATCCACACATTCAAGTATGTAGAATAACCGAGTTAGAAAAAATTTTAAAAGGAAGATTATAAAAGAGTATAAAAATTAGAGAAGGTGGAAGAGTAGGTTGATTAGGATCAAAACTTTATTCTAAACATATTTAACTTCTTTTGAAATATAGGTTGAAGAAAACATTAAAGAAAAGGAGGAAGAAACAGGGAAGAATGATTATATGGAGGAGGTATAAAGAAAGCGACGATATGGTTTTAGAATTGTATTTTATAAGTTGGTTTATAAAATTACTCATGTTTTGATTAGGATCAAAACTTTATTCAGAACATACTTAACTTGTTTTGAAATATAGGTTAAAGAAACTTTTGAAGAAAACATAGAAGAAAAGGAGGAAGAAACAGGGAAGAACGATGATATGGAGGACGTATAAAGAAATCAATGATATGGTTTTAGAATTGTATTTTATAAGTTGGTTTATAAAATTACTCATGTATTAATCAATCTGTTTGAATTGCAGAATGAAAAAGGCAAAACTGACTTTGAAATTCCAAGTACTTTTGAATATTCAATTAGAGGAACAAATCCAGAAGAACATGACTACTGTGGAGATGATGAACATACACAAAAAGAACGTCAACACTCTGATGATGTAACTACAGATGTCAAAGTTGAAAAACATGCAGAAAAAACAAAGGTATTTTTTTTAAATAGTGTTTTAATAACATTTCTAATATGATAGAAAATTAATATCAATCACATAAATTTATGTAGGAGAAATCGCCAAGTACATATTTTGGAACTCCTAAATTCAACATTATGAGTCAAGTTAGTTCTGCAAAACAATCCCAAAATGCTGAGGTAAATATTATAATTATGGGATTATGATTTGAGTAGGTATCTTAAAATTCTTTATATATTTATACACTTCATACTTTTGGTAAAAAACAAGGGATCTCAAAAAAAGACTGAGAGTGTGACACATGGAGAAGACAAAACCAATGAGTCAGAGCAAAATCAAGGGAATAAGACATGTGGAAAAGACACTGTCAATGACTCACATGAAAAAGAAGCAGCATATAAGACACGTGGAAAACAAATTGTGAATGAAACAGCTGAGGAAACAGATGCAAACATAGAAATAGGAATTGAAAATGAGAGAAGGAATGTGGGGGAATCACAAAAAAACAAGAAACTCAAAGAGACAGAGGGCAACGCAGAATATTGAGGTAATATATAGACAAGATTTATTTACATTTTGTTGAATCTTATTTTCTTAGACTTATATGTTTTCTTTATAAAATGTGCAGAAGGAGAAGAAGAAAAAAAGGCCAAAACACAAAGAAGATAATTGCCCTCCACCGAGAAGAAGTCAAAGAGGACAAATTCCTTCTATTCACACTCAACCTCCATACACTGCCGAGAAGAAAAAACATCCGGTGCTTTTTCCATTTGCAAAAGCTGATTCAACAAGAGTTCAAACTTTAGAGAATTGGAAGAAAAACAAGAAGGATACGTAAGTTTATAAGCTCACTTATAAATTGTATAAATATATAAGATGATTATTATAGATTACAAACTTGAATGCAGGGAGATCACAGTTGCAGGGATCGACGTAGAGTCAAAGTGGTTTTCTATATTGCAGAATCCAAAGAGAATAATGCTTGACTTAGTAAGGACACAATTCCTTTATTTTTATATATTTTATAAGTATGTTTATAAAATTTATGGAATAATTTTTTTGATTTGAACGTGTGTTTTTTATTTTATCTTCTTCATAGCATATTGAAGCAGGTTTGGAATTATTGAGAACACGTAAAGAACAGTATACAGACTTGTTCTTACACAAAGGAATTTCACTTCTTGGAGTATCTTTTTTTAAGATGATTGATGACTCATACATCGAGTTCTTAGAAAACAAAGAAGAGTATCAAATTCCAGACGAGGGAGATGGTAAAAACTCGTTTGGGAGTAGCCAAGTAATTCTAGCACCTCTATATCTTTAGAACAAGTTTTGGGTTGCCATTCATATTGATATAGAGAAGAGAAGAATATCATTGTTGAACACAGTGGAGGAATATTTGAGAGAGGAATTCATAAAGAAGTGCATTCGTGCTTATTGAAAGGTGGTACCATATATCATCAGCAACAACGTGGATGAAGAGTTTGATATTGAACCTTTAACATTACTGTTAATATGAATTATCCTTAGATAATTTCCAGTTAATTTAGTATTTAGATGTTTATATGAAAATGGACAAAAAATTAAACTTTTTTTGTTTTGTATCAGGTTTCCAAAGTTGAAGATTCAGGGATATATATGTTGAAGATCATGGAGTGCTATTTAATGAGATTCACTGATTTCACAAATCTATCTTCATCAACCGTTGGAGACTTAAAGGATAAAACTAACATCGGATATCTATTCAGAGTTGAAGATCTAGTATATTTTCTGCAGACTGTTTGTTCTCTTAATTTTATTTTTATTTTAAGTTATAAGTATGTGAGTTAGTGTTGGATAAGGCTCTGATTGCATGATAGAGACAGACTAAACCAGTGGGTCTATATGGATGTAGGTGAGCAGTTCAAGAACAGTGTGGCAATGAAGGATTGGATCTTGATGATGGCATGATCTCAATAGAGATGCTAAAATAGTTTTATTTTTGTTTTGGAACTAAGAAATTTTAAGTATGTTTTAACTAGTTAAAGCTTTATGAAGATTATATAAACAAGTTATATTTTGTCTTATAGATGGCTCATTACCAATGGATGGAGAATATAAGACACATGGAAAAGGAAATTGGTAATGAGACACTTGTTCAAAAACATGGAAACAGTGAGAATGGTGAAGAAAATACACACAGAAGATAACACATTTGTGGTAAAAATTATACTTTGATTGTATTGATTTTATTTTATAGGTGTGAAAACTAGGATGATCATATATAATAGGGCTTCGGAGTTAGTATTTGAAGTTCTTATTTTTAACTCAAATCAAAAGAAAAAAATTAATGAAAATGAGGAAGATGAACACCAGTACCATTAGTCAAC
>OVAX01002633.1:0-27428 GCA_900406405.1 Lepidium africanum | reverse complement strand
ATTCAAAGAAGAACAATGCTCTGTTTTTGATCAAACGAACCATCCTCTGTTTCTTTGAGTTCCCACTTTTTTCACCAGAAAACAAAAATCCATATATATATATATATATATATATATCCTGACGCCTCATAGAAGAAACAAGAAATTAGGGTTTTAAATACAAGAGAAGATGGAGATAAACCTTTCTAAAATCTGCAATCTCACCGAGCTTCAAACTCCAATGTCTAGATTTAGAGGATAAGAACAGTGAGCAAATGTTAGCGTGCAAGATTAGAGATTCCACTTTCCACAATAAGCAGATCGTGAACTCTGTATATATATATATATATATATATATATATACAGAGTCAAAAGTGGAGAGATGTGGGCGTTAGTTCAAAAACATGAAGAATAGTTTCTGTTTTAATAACAAAAGGTAGGTTCTTACCAGCTTTTTCCTCTTCTCGCTTCTTTGCAGCTTCTTCTCTCTGTTGGCGAATCAGAGCCAAGCGATATGTACACACACGAGACAAGAAAATCAGAAACTCCATTTAGAAACAACGAAAAACAGACTTAAGATTTGTTGCTGTTTACCTAAGTCCTTTTTTGCTTGTTCAGTTTTGCCTTGCTCTTGCTGTTGATCGTAATTGAGTTTCTACATTAGTGNGCCTTGCTCTTGCTGTTGATCGTAATTGAGTTTCTACATTAGTGTAGTTACCTATCGTACCTTTAAGTTACGTGACGCAACAGTTGGTTTATGTCTTATTGTTGAAACATCACAAGTAGAAGAGATGCAACTCTTGAATTGTGTCAATTTACTGTCTATATAACCAGTTTTGTATTTGATGTAAAATCAACAAGTTTCAGATAAATGAAGAGTTTCTATTTTGTTCTTCTTTTGCTTTGTCGATATTCTCTTCTCTTCTTCTACAAACATATTAAAAGTCCAACACTTGCAGCCTCATGTATTGCTCATGAGCTCGCTGCATCTCTAGCTCCTCTCTGCAAAAGTAAAGAGAAGACAAAACAGGGAAGCACAGTGAAGAGGTTCTTAATAAAAAGTGTCAAAATGATTGAGAGCTTAAGAGTGTTTGGTAGTATAGCAACAAACCTTTCATGCCTTGAGAGTTCAGTGGTCTTTGTAATCTAACAAATGGATAAAAAACGGAATACTTAATTTGAAGTTGTCCAGATAAACAGATCACAAGAAGGAAAGGAGTATCCCTCGGGTTTGGCATAGTTACCATTAGCATTCTGCATATAACAATCAATACATTCATTTTAAGATGATTCTAAAGCTGAATACTCATAATACTGAGAAACAGATAAAAACCTGGTGCGCACCTTTGTGTCGACATGTTGATAGCCACCAACTACATGTACCTGTACAAATTCAAAAGCACTCATGATAAAATACTGAATAATTTAACATAAGCTCAAAGACACTATAATCTAAATGAGCGAACAAATGTACATCTAACTTAGCATTTGTGTCTTTTTCTAAAACCAATGATAACATCTAGCTTATCCCGAAATCCACAATTTCTGGTGAATCCATGTGTGAAATAGATGTCCTGCAGTTTCAAATGATCATTAAGTTTTGCAAGTCATCCTCTCAGTATCATATATAAGATTAGTCCTTACATTCCAGATTTTCTATTCCGGATAACAAGGACTACACATGTTGTTACTACATCGGTGCCAACAAACTAATTACTCATCAATAAAGAATTAGAAACCTCATTAGAGAAACTCATTTTTATGGCGACTAACTTTTAATGTAACCCTTTTATATAAGACTTGTAAGGCAAAAACATACATCGACAAGCTCTGGATTCACAGTAATCAAAAAATTTCTCGATCTACAGATGGATCTGACACCTTATTTTCAAATTTACCAGATCTATCTCAAAAATTGTGGTCCAGAGAAATCGAATCCAAAAATTGCATCAAAGAGAATCGGAAGAGAGAAGAAGCAGAAGGAGAGACAGAGAAAAAAAATGATAGGGGTAAGATGGGAAAAATATGTTATATTGAGGGGTACATGTTGAAAGGGTGTGATTGAAAATGTATGAAATGAAAAAGAGTACAGTAAAATGGTCAATATCGGTAATTTCTCAAATTTTAATACTTTTGCTTGGGTTTAGGCTTCCTAGGGAGTTTAGAGTTTAATTTTGATAATTTCAAATATTATTAAATGTATTGAATTTGAAGATTAAAAAAGAAAAAATCGACAAAGAGGTTTAGTGTTTAATTTTGATAATTTCATATATTATATGCATTGAATTTAAAGATTCAAAAAAGTTCGAAATATTGGAGAAGAAAAAAAATCGAAATTAAAAGAAATTTTCATTTTGATTATTTTAATTATTTTATATAGTACTCCTTCTGTTTCACTATATTTGATATTTTATGTTTTTCACACAGTTTAAGAAATCATTCATTTTGCATTTTATCCAAATAAAATTTGTTTTATCATAAATTCCAAAATAATTTAACCAATCACAAATCAATTTGCAAAATTCAAAAGATCAAAAATACTAGAAAGACAATAAATTTTGCATAGATGTCCTAAAACATCAACTAATATGAAACAAAAAAAAATTCCTAAAACATCAAATAAAGTGAAACAGATGGAATATTAAATGAAAAAATAAAAAATAAAATATATTTAATATTTATTTATAGGCGTTTTTGTCAATTCATATAAAAAATGATAGTTTCACAAGCTCTCAAATATAGTAGTTCCACACCCCAAAAGCAAAAAGATCCAATTTCTATAATAAACCACAAATTGAAAAATTGAAGGCCATTACTAAGAAGATCTATGAAAAAAGTGATCCTTCTTTTTCTTTTGGTTAATTTGACTGTTGACATTAAAGAACTAATTCTCTTTTCTATTTTTTATATTATTCTTTGGAATAAATAATTACAATACAAAAGATATGGTCGATGGATATGTCTCTTAATATGGTTTATTCCATCGTAAGTTCTGGTATAAGAGACCATTTCAAGGTAAACCATCATCGGCTCTGCTGAAAATTTTTCTCATCAAAATAAAAAAATCTTGTCTATCTTTGATTTATGATATTTCATTCTATCTTTTGGTTTTGCAAGGAATCAGAGGAAACCGACAATTTTCAAACTTTGATTCTCTGTAAGATTTTCTTTCTGGCTAATGTCAAAGATCTTAAGTCGTTGACTACTGTTTTATTCATTCACTATGTTTTTATATCAGGAACATATTCTTCAACAACATCAATCCCTTTAATCAAACATCCTAATATTACTACCATAACTCCATATTCAAATTTTTGAACAAAACATGTGTCCTTTAAATTTGTGTAGTTTAGAAACAGAGGTAAATATGGATGAGGAAGAAGATAATGATCAAACTCCAGGAACAGGAGGATGTAGCCACACACACATTTGTAATCCTCCAGGCCCAGAGGATGCTTCTCACTCTCACACATGTTTCCACACTCACACTCATCTCATCATCCCTGTAATTAATCTATATCCTATTTTATCTTCCCTATGATATCATATGGTTCTCATGATCTATTTTGATCGTTATAGACAATACTAGAGTTTATATTGCAACAGGATCAGCAAGAGAACGATTATTCTGACAGCAGCAACAAGAAACGGTCATTTGGAAATAGAGAGGCAGTGAGGAAGTACAGGGAGAGGAAGAAGGCTCGTACTGCGTACCTTGAAGATGAAGTGAATAGATTGCAATCTCTGAATCAGCATTTGCTTACAAAGCTTCAGAGCCAAGCAGTGTTGGAAGCAGAATTCATCAGACTCCGGACTCTTTTGGTAGAATTGCAAGGGAAGATTGATGCTGAACTTGGTGGTTTCTCGATTCAGAAGCTATGCCGGTTCTGACTTTCTGTCAGTAGAAGTTGATGAAAAATATTGCATTGGGAAGAGGAGGAAGGAGCTTAGGATATTCATAAGCCATTGCAGTGAAGTGAAAGCAACCAATGCGGCTTGCAGCAAAGGCGGTCAACTTCATATCATCAAAGCCAAAGCTCATGCTGAGCTATCCTAAAAGTCCGCAAAATAAATAACAAATCTTCTTTTTTCATAGTTTCAACTTCCCAGTTTTACAGCCTTTTGTCTTTGAATCATTTCACGTATACAAACAAGTTTGTGCTTTCTGTGAAAGCAATTTTCTCCTTGTAAATTCACTTGAGATTGAATTTCCATACACTTATAAATTTACCACTATGAGCTGTAACTATCTTCTTCATTCCCACTGCCAAACAACTGATTTGGGGCCGATTTTTTCTTTCAATTTTATCCATTTCCATGTCTTGAGAAACTCTTTTTCCTTTCCTTCTCTCAACCACCACTTGGTTGCACCTTCTCAATGTTGTTGAGACATTATCATCCATTATAAACCTAGACAAAACTCTTCCACTCTTCTGATCAATCATTCGCACCACACCATCTATTCCACCGGCCACCATAACCGATGTATCATTCCGCAGCTGTTGTATTGAGTACACGACATTAGGACTCACTCGAGTTTCCCACAACTGTCTCATTTTCCTGTGATAAATACTTGGTTAAATCACATCTCAAAGTAGTGTTTTTGTATAACCCTATTTGAACTTATATCTTAGAAACAAACCCAGCTGTTTCTTGCAACATACCTGAGGTCCCAGCAAGAAACATATCCACCAGTTGTTCCAGTGAAGGCAAGATTAGCGCATTGGTTAAAACAGATGGTCTGTATGCCTGTGAAAAAGGTAGGTTGCTTTAGGAAGTTCACTGGAATTGCAATCTGAAATGAAGATTAGAGTTACCTCCTGCAGTTATCGTGGATTTAAGAGTAGCCACAGGTTGATCCAACAGAGGGTCAGATACTGTTACTCTACCAAGTGAAGATCCACTAAGAAATAGTTGATTGTCACTCAATGATAAGCACGATATTGGCCCGCCGTGAGTCCTAGAATTGAATAATTGACAAGATTAGCCAAATTGATGGGAATTAGTTTCTCATATGAATTTGTAGAAAATAATCTAAGTGATAACTACTATTTTCCGGTTTCACTTTCCCCAGTTCCACAGCATAATGGACACAGAATATGTAGCTTACCTAATGATCTGTGAGCATGTCTTACTGTACATATCAAATACGCGAGCTGTTCCATCCTCGCATCCAACTACAGCTTCTGGGTCAACGTAACTGGTTGATTAAGGAAACAGAAAATCTTCATCAGCGTGTAGATAACAAAGCCAATGTTACAGGGGATAAGTAGCCAAGTCGAAGTATCACAGGAATTTTTATCAGGTAACATGATATATTAGTTGGTCCTTCTACAGAAAAAATAAGCTTAAATTTCAAGAATCTCAACAACTAGATATTTCAGGGATATTGTTTTACATACCGCATACAAAGGCCCCTAGGAAATGTGCCTTCACGAGATGGAAACACGCTTCTTTGGCCATTTCTCCTCCATATGCTAATCCGGGTACCAACCAAGCCAACAATCTTAAAAATTCAAGTTAGAGATTATTCCCTTGGCTGAGATAGTTTTCGTCTTCCCTATTTTCCAATTTATATGGACAATAATAGGATTTAACCAAAAGAACAATAAAGTTCTTACACAGCAAACATCCAGTTACAAGACTGACCGATTCTAGAGATTTTGCGAGACAAACAGTAACATGAGAACAGATTATACTGGGATTGATAATCAGTGACTAATTCTTTAGCTCATTGCCAGCTCAAGTAAGCGGGTGAGGTTCATTATTATGTTCATCACCATTACTCCTCAGTTCATTATTTAGCTCATTGCCAGTTCAAGTAATGAACATTGTTCTTGAATGTAGCTTAAACATCCATGATAAGTCTTACATATGAATATACTAGAGATTTACCTTACTCTCATCAAAATCGAAGTCGATCAAGGAAGCAGCATCAGGAAGGGAGTATTCTTCCATGCATTTGTAGCTGTTCAACGACCAGAGGCGCATAACCTGATAAAGTATACCTAATTAGATAACACATCTGAGGACAAACTCTAATCGAATTGTAAATTTAAGAGTCCAAACCTTATCACCAACACCAGTAAGAAGCAAACCCTTCTTCATTCGACACTGAGAAACACTGACACAGTAGACATTAGGAAAAAATAGCAAAGTGGATTTCTATGAAACACGGATTAAAAAAAACTCCGAAAGGAAAGCAAACAATGCCTCACCGGTGTGAATGAGCTTCCCATCGCTCAACATTGATTCGACCCCTTAGTAAAGCCATCTTATGATGCTTCATTGCGAATTCCTCCACGTTTAACTCAGCTGGGCGATTTTCCAGTGACGTGGAATAACTGGGGAAGTCGGAACCGAGTTGATGCATCTTCCGGCATGAAGCTTGTAGCAGCTTCAGCCTCTTGATGACAACATTCCTCAATATCAAATCGAGAACTAAAGGGTCAGTACAGGAATTTGCTCATAATTCGAATTCGCAACTAGGGTTTCAAACCATGAAATTAGGGGGGAAAAGCTAGGGATTTGATGGAATACCAGGAATTGCAGACGACGGTACAGTGAACGAGGTCAAACAAATTAAGAAAGGAGAAGATGATACATAGTATGTCAGCGTCTAGAGATTCAATCGAGGATGGTACTTTACGTCGCATCTTTGTCGCCGACGATTCGCCGCCGGTCTCTGTTATACCCATTTCTCTTTTCCCTTACTCGTCTCGGGATCACTTGCTTGTTTGCTTCCGTCGTTACCTCTAATTAAGGACTATGTGATATTTTTTCTTTTTACTATTGGACTAATATCGATTAACGATCATCACAAGATAAAAACAGATAAATTAATGGATATTCAAAATTTTGAGAAGTCATTTAAGGAAAAGAAACGAAAGGTGTTGTTTTGGAGTTACAAATCAGAAAGTATCAATTGGGAAGAGGAGTGTTAGTGAGAAAACATTTAAAGAGAGTAAGAGCACGAATAGGTTGGTCAGTAGGTACAGAGTGACCTGCACCTCTCACAGTTACAAACGTAAGGTTCCCTTTGTAGGTCTCTATATGTCCTCCGATCTCTTCTTCACTAAGCCACGGACGCCATCTATTCTCAACTGTTAGATTCATAAGCTTCAACACATTGAATGTAGATGTAAACGGAACTGCCATGTCCATGTCTCCACTATACAACCAGACTCGAACACCCTCATTCATCAACTCGTGGAGGATAGGAATCTGCGAGGTGTCAACATCCGCATCGCTCCAATCTCTATTTAGATCAAGATTACATTGTGCCCATGGGCGTGGTATATTTGTGGTGTTGGCATGCATCGCTTTCTGAACCATTTTTGTGTTAAGATAAGCTGTTGTGAAGTACGAATCGCATGGCTCATATTTCATTACTGTGGCACTTTCTTTGGGTTTGCTACTTAACATTGGGTTTATGCACTTAGGAGCGTAGATATTGTACTCGTCCAACATTGCTTTGATGAACATAATCTTACCCCTCGGTTCGATGCACTCCTCCGTCATCATGGTCGTCTCATTGCAGAATTTCTTGTACTTATCAATAACTTCTTGGGGAACCAAAGCATGACCCACCATAAATTCGTGGACACCATCATCTATGGACTTATCTTCGAGTGCTGCATTACCGATCAAAACACCTCGTAGGTTAATGTGGGTCTTGTTGCTACGGTGAAGGATAAGCTGAGCAAGTTGAGGAACATAGTGGCCTGCATAACTCTGACCACTGATGTATAGTTCTCTTCCTTTATACTCTGGAAACCTTTCAAGCCAATTCAATAAGAACATGTAATTTTCATTTGCTGTCATTCTGTCCCCTCCATTTCCTTCTTTTACGGTATCAAGTGGAGCATTTGAGTATGAGAATCCTACTCCCACCGGCGACTCTAAGAACAATACATTCGCCTCTGCGAATCCATAAGCAGTAGCATATTTACTAACCATATTATATCTTGTGATTATTAACTATATACTCTAATTAACTAAGAGAATCTTTAAAAGTACCAGTGTTCCATGCATAAGGATTAAGAAAAAGTGTTTTTCCATCCGTGTTTACGCGGAAAGGTCCAAGCTCCATTAGTGCCCCACCTAGAGATGAGCAGCCGGGTCCTGCATTTGATGGTAGAAGCTGGTAAGCTCAAAGATCGCTAAAATGAGATGTCGAAACCTATGGAAAAAAGGTTGAGAAGGGTATGTACCTCCATTGAACCAGATCACAAGAGGAGTAGAGGCATTAGCGTTAATGGCTTCCACAAAATAATAGTACAAAAACCGATCGGCTTTTTCGTTTACAGCCACATAACCACCGTATTGTTTAAAGTTAACGGAAGGTTGTCCAGGAAATTTTTGGATTAGATCATTCTCCTTTAGCTTTTGTTGACTAACACCGCTTGTTATGGTTTGGAGCGAACGCAAGCTAGTACAATGAAATGGTGATGCGAGAGACAAGAATAGGAAAACATAAGCAGTCACAGACCAAACTTGTTGTTTTCCCATTCTTAATCTCTGAATCCTTTGGAAAGGTGGGAGAAGAATTTAAAGGAATGGAGAGATGACAAGTTTTGAAAATGAATGGCTGCATATATAAGTATATTTTTGGCTTTCCCACAACTATTTTTAACCATATAATTAATGCAGTTTTTGACAACGGTTTTAACCATATTGCAGTTTCTTTTTTTAACTATTTTTAATCAAATAATTGTGAGTATTTGTTTCTGCCAGCAAGCATATCAATGGAGTTCATCACACATTGTGCAAACCTCGACTGGATAAAAATAAGGTGTCACGTACGTGGTTATAACAAGGATCAAACTGCATCGCCGCCTTTTAACATCTCCATTATTTGGAATTCAGATTTGTTGTTTTCATTGAAACCGGAAACTTAGTTATCAGCTAGCTGTTGCTTTCATGTTCCCAACATTCAATCAGACTTTGTGCTTTTATACCGGTATTCTCTTCCAAGTAGCCGGTGCCAATCCACACACAACCCTAGCTATTACAATTTGATATTTACCATGATTAGAATAAATTAATATACTCTACTTTTAAAAAGGTAAGAATTACGAATATAGATTGATACATTGTCAAACCTCTATCAATTAATAATTTTGAAATTGTAATTGTTTATTAAATTATGAATTTATTAATTTCTAGATACATTAATTTAATAATGCTGACAAAAAAATACATTAATTAAATTGCAGGTGACATTTAATGTAGTGGCAGATGATAAGTCTAATAAAGATAGACGCACTTGCACATCCAAAAATCGAGTCACACTGCCTACATTATGTAGAAACTTAGCTAATGAGCCGATCAGTTGTGACCCAATATTGACAAAAAAAATTAATTAAATTGAAAACTTAATAAATAATCATAGAAATTTGTTAATTTATAATGTATACTAATTTATCCTAATGTGTTTTGATGTCACTATGTACACAAAATTGACAAAGTCCTGCATTATTTGTAAGAGAATCTCCAACAAAAATCTTCAAAATGAGGTCCTGCATTAGACAAGACAAACTAAAAAGCATGATCTCGAGTATTGCATCCTCATTTTTTGCTAGTTAAAACAAAGTTGAAAAAGTAAATGATTATTTTAGGACAAAAGCAACAACTAACTTATGGTTGGTATAAGCATAAAATGTATCTTTGGTTTCATATCATGATCACATAAGCATAATGGAGAAATTATATTTTTGTTCTGCATCTTATAGGATTACTTGCTTAACTCCTCATTTTTTTTTTTGTAATTCATGATGTAATATCGATCACCTTGTCTTGAATTTTTTTACCCTAACATTCTGTACACTATTAAATTTTTCTTTGTCAAACTACGATTGTATCACAATCTTTTTATTGATTTTTTAAAATTTCAGTGACTTTACATATCCTCTCAATAATAGAGAATTATGGCCAATAAACTTTTTGAATTCCTACAATGAATGTTTTTCAACTTATTGAATTGATTATAATTCTAACGTAAGCAAATAGTTGTTACGTTTGCCACTAAAAAATAGACTGTGGGAATTCCTTGATTTGGATCATTTAATCGAGTCATTTAAACATGATTTTAAACTAATCTTTGGTTAATTTGCTGATATGGCAGCTTAAGAACGAAACTCCTACTTTTATTATATGTAGATTTATTAAAAACTTTTGATATTCTTAGAATAAAAATTACTTTATGTTTTTAAATTACAAAATAAGGTTTTTAAATATCAATATATATATATATATATATATTATTGTAAATAAATATAATCTAATAATTTCCCTCAAGCCGTGATACGAAAAGGAGTGTTACGGATAAAGTTGGTAAAGAGAGTAAGAGCACGAATAGGTTGATCAGTAGGCACAGAATGACCAGCACCTCTCACTGTTGCAAACGTAAAGTTCCCTTTGTAAGTCTCTACGAACCCTCCCATATCTTCATCACAAAACCATGGACTCCATGCATTCTCCACCGTTAGATTCATAAATTTCAAGGAGGTGATTGTAGATGTCACAGGAACCACCAAGTCCACGTCCCCACTGAACACCATGACTCTAACACTGTTAACCATCAGCTCCTTAAGGATAGGATACATTGAAGTTTTTCCATTTTCTTCACTCCAATAAGTAAACAAATCATTATTGCAGGAACTCCACGCATACGGTATATTAGTGGTGTTGGAATGCATAGCTTCTTGAACCTTATCTGTGTTGAGATAAGCTGTCATGTAATTGACATTGCATGGATCATAATCCATCACTGTGGTACCTTCCTTTGGTTTGTCAGTCAATGTGGAATTTTTGCACATAGGAGCGTAGACACTGTACTCATCGAAGTTTCTTTTATTACTTACTATAGTCACTATTGTATCCGCGCACTCATTATTTGGTTCCCCAGCGCAATGTTTTTGGTAATTATCAAAATAGTCTTGTGGAATCATACCATGACCGGCCATAAATTGGAATATACCATCTAACTCCTTCATTTGGTCGAGTCTTGGGTTACCGATCAAGATACCTCGAAGGTTCATCAATGTTTTGTTGCTACGGTGAAGGATAAGCTGAGCAAGTTGAGGAACATAGTGGCCTGCGTAACTCTGACCACTAATGTATAATTCTCTTCCTTTATACTCAGGAAATCTTTCAAGCCAATTTACTAAGAACATGTAGTTTTCTTCTGCTGTTCTATTGTCCCCTTTTTGCCCTTCTGCGATGGCATCAAGTGGAGTATTCGAGTATGAGAATCCTACTCCTGACGGAGACTCCAAGAACAATATGTTTGCCTCTGCAAATCCATAAGTAATCGCATTGTTATTAATAATTCAAACTTTAAACTCCAAACAATATCAAGCGGACCTGTCTGACTTTCTAGCTACACATTCGAGTGAGAAAAGCTATACAAGTAAACATATAACCATTTAGACTAAAACCATTTTCCTATATCTATATACTAATATCACAATATATATAATTTGTTATTATTAACTAAAGATTCTAAATAAAATAAATTTTCTTGAAAGGTACCGTTGTTCCATGAATAAGGATTGCTAAATAGAGTTTTGCCATCGCTATGTACACGGAAAGGTCCAAGCTCCGAAAATGCCCCCCTAAGAGATGAGCAGCCTGGTCCTGCGTAGTTGTTTCGAGTTATTTTGTTAATTCTCAATTATCAGAAAAACTACAATGCATCTTCAAATAATAGATGGTCCAATGTGGTAAATTTATTAGTTACAGGTATGTGAAATTGATAAAATAATAACAATACATAGTCCTAACGATATTGATTTTTAGAATTAATACTATATGTACCTCCATTGAACCAGAGCACAAGAGGATTTGAAGCATTGGCGTTAACGGCTTCCGCAAGATAATAGTACAAAAACCGATCGGCTTTTTCGTTTACAGGCACATAACCACCGTACTGTTTAAAGTTAATGGATGGTTGTCCAGGAAGTTTTTGGATTAGATCTTTCTCTTTTAGCTGTTGTTGACTAACACCGCCAATTGTGGCTTGGAGCGACGGCAGACGAATGGCATCAAAGTTGCTTGCATCTCCAAATGAACCAATTCCTCGTTTGGCATGGTTCAAGATAAGTCTTTGGCTCCTACAATGGATTTGTGATGCGAGAGATAAGAATAGGAAAACATAAGCGGTCATAGACCTAACTTGTTTTCCCATTCTTAATCTCTGCATTCCTCAGAGAAGTGAGAGAAGAATTTAAAGAAAAAGAGAGATGACATGTCTTGAAAATCAATGGCTGTATTTATTAGTATATTTTTGGCTTTTTCATAACTATTTTTAACCATGCAATGCAGTTTGTTAGAAGATCAGTTTTTATATTTGTTTAGGAAAACAAAAAAATTCTGGATGTTTGTTAAACTTACTCTTAACAATAGATCTAAGGGAATATCACTCAAAATAACCATATTGTGTTTTTAATTATTGAAAATGCTCATTCTTTACGTAGCGAAAAATGTTCCTTTTATGTTTTAAATTATCAAAACTGCCCCTTTTTCGAATTGTAAATTGTGTCCATGATGGACATATGTACTGAATATAAATATATTCAGTATATATGTCTTGCATACTTGTCCATGGTAGACAGAATTTGCAATTCGAAAAGAGGATAATTTTGATTAATGAAAACATAAAAGGGGCATTTTTTGTCAAGTAAAAAAAATGGACATTTTTAATAATTAAAAACATAAAAAAGGGTATTTTGAGTATTTATTTCTAAATCTAATAACGTCTATGTTGGTTTTCTATTTTTAATGTGATTTTGATTTTTGGTTCTTCTTGATTCAAATATGGTTATACTTATCTAGGTGATTGTAACAGGCGATCAGTACGTGTTGGGCCCGTTCTTTTGTTGATAGCCAGCGATCAACTAATAAAAGTAATATAAAATCTAATTATGTGATAAAACGCAAAAGTGATCACGGCGATCGTTTTAAGGTGTCAGCTGAATTCCCGGGCGACAGTAACAACACCATTACGAACGAGGCGACGAACAAAAAACACGGCCATTATATAATCCTCATACATAGCTCTGTCTGGTCGCGACCATATGTTTATTTTGGTCGGATGGTCACTACCATGTGTTTACCTCAAGGCTTATTTAAAATCTTTCTTATATGTAAATGAATTAATCGACTCACCCACAAAAAATTAAAATGAAAAAATAAATGTGGCTTCAAAGCAAAGCTTTTGATTACAGAAAAAAGTGAAAAAAAAAAATCATTCGACAGGTCGTCCCACCGTCTCGACCATCATACATGGGTTCGCAATGACAAATTCATCCCACCGTCGTGACTTAACCGATTTGGTCAAACTTGTGAGCCACCCAACTACTTCCTCCATTCCTGGTCGTTTCTCTCTACATGTTCTCACGCACTTAGCCGCAACCAATCCTAGATGGTTCCTCACGCTTACGTCCACCGGTGCTCCGATTCTAGGATCATATATCCCACCGATTTTCCCTCTTTTTATCATAGGAATCGCCCAATCAACTACAAATGACGGCGAGTATCTTACGTCAATTGCTTTTCTTCCGCTGATTATCTCCAACAACAAGATTCCGAAGCTGAATACATCCGTTTTCGTGCTTAATCTATCTGATGTTACATAATCTGGATCTAGGTATCCCATTGTTCCCGCTGGTGGAGTTGATTTCACTTTTTGATCATCTACATTGCATCTGATCGCTAATCCGAAATCGCCTAGCTTCGCGTTGAGGTTTTTATCCATCAATACGTTAGCTGATTTGATGTCTCTGTGTATGATCGGTGGCTCTTGTGAGTGTAGAAGATGGACGGCTTTTGCGATCTGAAGTGCTATTTTGATTCTCTTACTCCAGCTTGAAATCGCACCGGAATTTGAAAGTGAATCTGAGTGAATCACGTCGTATAGACTTCCGTTCCCCATAAATTCAACTACGAGAAGTGGTTCCCTGGCGTTGTCGGCGCTAAAACCTAGGAGATTCACGAACCTAGGGCTACGGATCCTGGACAGAATCTCGAATTCGTTGTGGAACTCACGGCTAATTTCTCGGGATTTCGAAGGTCTCTTGACCGCGACGAGACGTGAACCGATGACCGCCTTGTAGACGCTTCCATGACTTCCACGTCCGAGAAGATTTTCGATGGCGAATCCGCCTGTGGCTGCGTCAAGATCGCGATGCAGGAAACGACGAAGCCTGTGACAGTCTTCGGTGTGAGACTCGGGAGCAGAAGCTTTACTGGTGATGGATCCAGATGTGGATGCGGAAGATGAGACGGCGATTGCAACGGCGGATCCGGCTTTGCAAGAGAGATAACCCATTGAATTGAGAGAAGGTAGAAGGAAGAAAGGGAAAAGTGTGAAGGCTAATGGCGTGAGAAGTCATTTTTGCAATTAAGGTATATTTTCTTATTAAACTTAGGGAAGTGGAGGAGTCATGATTCATTTTTCTTCTAAATAACTAGATGATGACGACCTGTGTGCGTGGCATTGTCTTTCATTTTTTTATCAAATTTTAGTATATGAATTTTATTTATTTATATGAATTATGTGATATGTGAGAGTAAAAATATTGAGAAACTAAGTACAGTGAAAATAGGAGAAATCAAGGAGAAAATTTTGATCGAAAAGGGGATAATTATCGTTATGAACCGGAAAATCGAACTGACCCAAAAATTTTGGTTAGGTGTAGTTTGAGTTACTAAAAAAGAACCGATAGGTTACAATTTTTTAGTAACTTCAATTTTTGGTTCAGTTCGTTTCGGTATTAGTTTTTAAAAGAACCGTTCTATTACAATTTTTAGGTAAGTCCAGATCTAGGTTCGGTTCCGAGAACCGGAAATTACCAAATAGGAGCCAAAAATAGTAAGTACTAAAATATTTTTGGTTATTTTTTTGGGTATTTGGTTACTTTTGAGGTACTTTTGGCTATTTTTTGAAAAAAGTAACTATTTGGAACCGAACTAATTTTATTTTAGTACTAATTCAATTCCACTTTTATAGAACCAGAACCGAATCGAAACCGAACAGAATTTAATAGGTACCCAATGGTTACAATATTTTCAAAACCAATAAAATGAATGTATTATCAATTCGATGAGGATTACTAAAATTGATTAAAATTTAAACAAATTACAATTAAAACAAAAAAGTCTGAAAACATAAGATGACAAAAAAACAGAAAACATAATAAATTAAAAGAATGATGTTAAGTAAAATCAGTGAACAAAAGTTTAATATCAAGTTAGTTAGTTCATTTTATAATTTGTTTTAAATTTGATATAATATCAAGTTAGTTAGTTCTTTTAGAAAAAAATATATTATATCATATATCTTCTATATGATATAACAGGATATCAAGTTAGTTAGTTAAAACAAAAGATATTATATCATATATCTTTTATATGATATAATATCAAGTTAGTTAGTTCTTTTTATAATTTTTTTTTAAATTTGACAAAGCTTTTTAAGATATTCGTGATGTAAAATAGTTATTTTTTATAAAATATGATGCAACTTAATTTATAAATATCATACTATAAAACTATATATCCTACTATAGAATGAATCATCATTTTTTTTATTGAATTATAATATTGATATACGTAACTAACATGTGCTATTAGGAGATTTTGGATAAGTAAAATAAAATAGATTTATTAAAAATTGTAAATGAAACCAAATAACATAATAATAAAATAAGTAAACAAAAATCTTCCTAATATAAATAAAATAAGTAAAAATGGGAAAAATATAAAAAAAGTAAAAAATCAGAGTAATGCCCAAACTCGATCGCTACATAAGTGTCTTTGATTCATAAGACGCTTAACTTCATAATCCCATAAACATTTCCTACAAACCATATCAGTATTTATATCTTCGTCTTCTAAATGATTTGTATCTTCATCCATACATGAACACTTGTCTTTCACATATGACTTCATCAACGATCAAAATATAAATGGACTAATAGTTTTGAGATGAGGTATAACTCTATGATAAACACTATCAAGATTATCATAAGTTTCCTTTAACATAGTCTTGATAAACGAAGATAGAATATTAACGCCTTCAATTTTTGATGGTCCTCCAAGGCAAAGTAGAGTGATACCATAAACATATTAGGCATCAGTAATACCTTTTCAGAAGCTTCACATAATAATTTAAGACCTTCTTCTTGATCTTGGCAATGGAATAACCAAATTATACCCAATCTGTAAAGAGCTTCCAGATGACCAACATCTCTTAATTTCTGATATGTGTCAATAAATTGAAAATGATACATTTTATTGGTATCGAATTTAAGTTCTTCTAAAAAAAGTTTAGACAACACATGACTCTGGTCACATAGTTCACGAAATGTTTTTGAAACTAATCTTAGGTTAATAAAAGTAGACAAAGATGATGAAGCACAAACAATGATAATTAAGGTTAGAAGATCATTAGGTAAAAGGCTAAAAGAATATGACATGATTAGGCGAAGAAAAAAAAAGTATGAAAGAATTAAGGGTGTCGATGGAAGGTGATATAAGGAAGAAAGTAGTATTATGTGTTAGGTATATATATATATGTATATATTGTATCCCGTATTAGGGTTTAGTCTTACATATATTAGAGTTTGAAATCAAATATACCTAGAATTAGGTATTAGGGTTTGTTAATTAATCTTATTAAAGTTTATCCACGGACAATAATAAAAAATAATTAATTGTTTGTCACATAGTAAAATCTTACCAAAAAATATCCAAAAAAAACAACAGATTACCATTTTAGAGAGGTAACAGAATTTGTTATTTTGTTGGATTATATACAAAAAAAAAAATCTTATCTAATAAATAAATAATATGAACTCGATGACGACAAATAAACTTTATTATAATTGAATAAATAGATATTAAAACAATAAAAAGTATAAATGATAAACTAAAATAAATATCAGAAAACATAACAAATTAAAAAATATATCTTATATAAGTAAAGTCGGTAAACAAAAGTTTGATTTCTTCATGCCATAAACAAATCTCACACTCTGAAGATTTATTTATATCATTATCAACTCCATAATAATTCCAAATATTGTTGTTGCTTAGGAATTTGGAAGTTCCACCATCACAACCACAGTTGTCTTTGGTGTAAGATCTTTTCAATTCTGAACACACACCATAGATATTGGATCTGAGAAGTCTATCAACTCGAAACCTAATTTTTTCAACATTCTCTAATCTTTTTAACAATTGAGGCATGAGAAGAGAAGACAACACTTTAAAACATTTTGGTTTTTCTTTACCTCCAAGACATATCAAAATAATACCATAAATATATATGGCGTCATGAAAATTATCTCCAGAAGCCCTTTTAAGCAATTTGAGTCCTTCATCTTTATGTTGATCATAAAAATAGGCAATTACTCATACTTTATACAAAGCTTCAGGATTTGCAACTCGACATAACTTGTTATATCTTCTATAGAATACTTGAGGATTGCAGCAATATGGACAAAACACTTCTTCCTTAAGAGATAGTCGGTACAAAACTGGACGTTCATCACATATGTCTTTAAACTTCTTGCAAACTATTCGAAAGTTGAGAATAGTTGTTAAAGAATAAGCAGCACAAATGGATGGTATTAGAATAAGAATATCATGGGGCAATAAATTTAGTGACTCCATCGAAAATTTTCATATACTAAAAAAAAACGAAACTAAGATCGAAAGCAATAAAAATTAGATCTATTTATAATAAAAAATTAGGGTTTACTGGAAGTTACGGTTATCACATTATTTTAGGTATATTTGAATTTATTTTTTCAATTATATTCAAAGAATAAATAATTTAATACTAATAAATAGTAACTAACCTAAGGATATAATTAGAATTATAGATATTATTTTAAAAGAAAATATATAATTAAAAAAAATATTACGTTTAAAAAAAATTTGTTTCATATATTTATAATATAATATACAAATATGATGTATAATTATCTAAATAAGAATATATTTTTGAAACAAAAGAGAAATATATTGTTATGAATTTTTCTTTTATTGATGGATTTTTTGAAACTTTTAAATACTATATAACAGAATTTCGATTTTCCACAATTAACTAAATTATTATAATTTAGATATATGAAATAAATCATTATATACTTTATTGGTAACCGATAAAATTGATATGATGGAGCAAAAACTTTAATTGCCATCCACACCAGAATAAATGGAGTTTTCCAAAAAAACCTGATAAAGCAAATCATAAAGAGAATATATTCTTTGTGAAATAGTTTTAACAGTTACAATTACATCTGTAAATTTATTTAAATCGTAACTTAAAAATCAGAAAGAGAGTATACTGATTTCAATATTGATTTAACGGTTATCAACATATATATGTATCTAGTAGTTATCGAAAAAAAAACAAATCACTTTATTCCAATTACAGAAAACCGCCATTATTGCATTGAGAAGGAAGAATCTATTTTCAGATTGGAAAGTTGGTTGCTTATTAAGAGGCGAAAAAGGTTAGCATCCTAAACAGATAATACACTTTTTACTTCTGTTCGTTTAAATACGATTACTATAAAAAATTTGAAAATTAATTTGATTTCATAGAATCAAGTTTTACTGATAAAATAAAAATAGTAATTCACAAACCATACAAAACAATGAAGTTACTTGTGTAAGACAATTTATAATTTATAAGTAAATTATTAATTTATAAAGAATGATTCCCGATTATTTATAATACTTAGAAAAAATTAATTTATAAGGAATGATTTGTTTTAAAACTTATAAATTGTATATTGTTGATAATAAGCATGCATCTTATGTTTTGTAGGAGAGCAATATTGTGGATTTATGGATTTCACATTATTACCAGACGAAATTGTACTTGACATTGTTACTCGATGTGCGATGGATAGTATTAATACAATACGTAATGTGAGAATGGTGTCTTAGTTTTTCATCACTTGTGCGACAAAGATGAAGTTATTAGGAAAATCTCTCTCGAAGATGTACCGTTCTACTCCAACCCTAAAAATGAGGAGCTTCATAATAATTTCCATCAAAGACTAAGTGAGTCAGGTAATCCAGAAGCAATATATAGCAAAGGTGTGATAGAATTTTTCCGTAATGGTTTGCTTATAAACGGATTGAATCAATTACTTCAAGCTAGTGATAAAGATATACCGAAAGAATCATTATTATTTGGATTCATATTTGTATGTCTTGGAAGATTTTTAAAAGAGAGAGGTTACACCATATTGGAACGTCTAAATAGGCATACAATAGGTCAAACATTCGCGTATGTTGGAAAAATTAGAGAAAATGTCATGGACGGACCAATAAATCTACGTTGGATGGGACGGGATATGTTGATTTTTTTAAGATCTTCGTATCAAAGAGAAGGATGTACGTGCAATGGAGATCATCTTTTGATTTTACCAGGTTTTGAACCATGGCATTTACATGATGACGAAGATCATCCTTTATCAGTAGCATGTACAATATGCTTATGAGAGTATGAATTCCGGATGATGTTTGTCGAGGATTAGAAATTGTTATCTTATGCATTTTACATTTTAAGTATGTGACTTAAAGTTCTTATGTAATTTAAGATGTTAAGGTTAGTAATTATATAAACTCTAAATCTTCTTACTAACACTAATTTTAACATATTACAAAAACTATATTAATAATCCAATAACATGATTTTAAATTAAGAAAAAAAATAGTACGGCAAGATTAAGAAGTTGATATGTCGAGAAACGTAGTATTAGGTGTTAAGAATATATATATACTTGAGTATACATTAGGAGTTAATCTTCTAAATTTGAATGTTAAGTTTCGATAATTTTATTGGTCGGTAATATCTAATATTAGTATTCGGATTTGTTAAATGATTCTAATAACTTTTTGGTGGATAATATTTAATAATAGAATTAGAAATCGAAATTGAAAATAAGATAGATATTATAAAACTAACCATAATCCTTACTTAAAAAATCGTAATTATGATAATTTATTTATATTTGTATTATCACATGTATAATGAAAAGATTGATATGAAGTTATGGTTTTTACTTTTATTGATTTTATTTTGAAACTTTTAAATACTATATAACATAATTTTGATGAATACAATAATGATAATGATCATAATTAAGATATATCAAATAAATTATGGTTGATCAAAAGTAAAAAAAAAACAAATTATAGTTATAAATAAAATTGAGAGAAACAAAAAACAAAAGAAAAAAAAAACATAACAAATTAAAAAAAAAACTAAAATAATTATTAATTAAAATCTATGTAAGTAGTATGAGTTGCCAAAGTTCATCATCCCATAAGCAAATTCTACACACGATTTTAGGGTTAATGTCTCCATCTTCTTCTTTATCAGAACATGTACAAATGTCTTTGACATATGAATTCATCAAATCCGAATAGAAGATTGGACTGAGCGGTGCAATAAGAGGGATAATTCTATCCCAAACCCTAGAAATATTATCATAAGTCTCCAATGATGTAGGCTTGATAAAAGTAGATAGTAGATCATAACCCAATTGTTTTGATGTTCCTCCAATACATAATAGAAAGAGACCATATATTAACTTAGCATCGATAATACTTTTATCAGAGGTTTCATGTAATAATTTGAGTCCTTCATTTTCTTCCAAATAGAAGAACCAAATTATACCTAATCTATAAATAGCTTCAGAATGACCAATATCTCTTAATTTCTGATACTTCTTCAATTGCCGATTCGAATAAAATTTATAGGCACCAAATTCAATTTCTTCTAAAGAAATCTTAATCAATACATGACTTTGATCACATAGTTGAAGATATTTTTTTGAAACCAATCTTAGGTTAAGAAAAGAAGACAAAGATGATGAAGCACAAAAAATGACAATTAAGTCAAGAAGTTCATGAGGTAATAGACTCAAAGAATATGACATTATGCTAAAAATATATAATGGAATCAATAGAAAGGCTATTGATGTTTAAAGGTAGTATTAAGTATCTTCTATATAATAAAAGGCTAACATGACTTGAAATCATGTGTTAGATTTTTGAATTTGGACTTATTCAGTTTGTTACTAGACAAACTTGCCTTACTTATTTTTATAATTTTATATTCGAAAAACTACATATATACGCCATACTAAATTTCTATTCTATTATTTTCGAATATTCCTTTTTAATATTCTAATTTTGAAAACCTACTTCACTTCTATATAAATTTCCGATTATCATCATTTTTTCGCAATGAGCATTCTCCTTTATTGTTCTTCCCATATTCATAATCTTCCATCATGGTTTCTAGGTAAATTTTGTTTATATACCTTTCTAGATTTCTTATACTTTTGTTATAATCAATTATACTATTCTTATACTTTCATATCATTTCCTTTATAGATATATTTATGCTCCCAACACTCCAACGAAACAGAAGGTTAGTAAATTTTTTAAGAACTCAATACATATCATTGTTTTGTATATGAATTTTATATAATCATTTAACGTAAAAAACAAAACGGTTTTGCTTTAACATACAACTGTTGTTTTTTTGTTATACGAACATTCCAAGACTAGTTGTAATTTGATCCAAGTTTATTTTTTTATGGATCTAGATTCAAAATTCTTCCCTTTTCATCGATTAAATAAGAGTTAATTACTTGAAAAATATATTTTAAGTTGGATTTATGTACAAGGTTTATCTGATGAGAGACATCGATCCAATGTCAGGACTATTGTATGGTACAACACTTCACATCTTGCAAATGGGAAGAAGATTTTTTGAACTTATAATTCTTTCTGGTAATAGAGTCGGTGATATTATACTCTTAGATCAAACCAAACTATGGAATTCTTGCGTATGTTTGTGGTGAATTCGTAAAACATATAATTTGCATAATTTGTGGTTATTTCGTAAAACATGTAATTTTTTTTGAATAAAATAATAATTCTATATTTCTGATTGGGAAGAAGATTTTTTGAACTTAGAATTCTTTCTGGTAATAGAGTCGGTGATATTATACTCTTAGATCAAACCAAACTATGGAATTCTTGCGTATGTTTGTGGTGAATTCGTAAAACATATAATTTGCATAATTTGTGGTTATTTCGTAAAACATGTAATTTTTTTTGAATAAAATAATAATTCTATATTTCTGATTGGGAAGAAGATTTTTTGAACTTAGAATTCTTTCTGGTAATAGAGTCGGTGATATTATACTCTTAGATCAAACCAAACTATGGAATTCTTGCGTATGTTTGTGGTGAATTCGTAAAACATATAATTTGCATAATTTGTGGTTATTTTGTAAAACATGTAATTTTTTTTGAATAAGATAATAATTCTATATTTCTGATTGGGCAAATTTTTAATTCTCTTCCTATCATTGTAAATCATCTATGCTTATGAATGATTTATTCTATACAAGAGACCTAGAATCAGAAAAAAAAGTTGCGGTAAATTTTTTATATTGATTATTTATTATAAATTATAAATCATGTATAATAGTAACCTTTTATAACATCTTTTGTTTATTTTTTTTTTGGTTGCAACCTTTAAAACTATATACTAAGAAGATTAATGAAGAATTGAAACATTAACCAAGATGCAGTGAATTTTTTTAAGTTTACATATTTCAAATACAATAAACAAAAACTATTTCAAAATTACCATTATTGTAGTATAGTCTTTTTGATAAAAATTTGATAAGTTCAGAATATTAACAATCAACCATTTCAAAATTTAAAACATATATCACTCTTATAAGTAAGTACTTTCAAAATTCAAATTATTTTAGTATATTCCCTTTTGGTTACAATTTCATCTTATTGTTAAACCCTCAAAAAAAACAATAATGGGAAAATTTACAAGCATATCAATAAAATTAACAACAAATTCGCAGACTAATTTTATCAATAATTATAACCTTATACAATCAACCATTTTAAAATTTTAAAGCAGATATCACTCTTATAAGTAAGTACTCTCGAAATTCAAATTATTTTAGTATATACCCTTTTGGTTGCAATTTCATCTTATTGTTAAACCCTCAAGAAAAAAAACAATAATGTGAAAATTTTTAATGGATATCAATAAAATTAACAACAAATTTGCATACTAATTTTATCAACAATTATAACCTTATACATTTTCGATAATAACAAACTAATTTTTTAAATTCAATTATATAACAAACTAAATTTGAAAACCTATATTGGATAATCATATGTTAGCTCACTTAATTAGGTATTCGAGTATATCAATATTGATAACAATTTATTCGGAAAACTTAAATTTAAATCCATTAACAATAGAATATTCGTATGGCATAATATATGATATCATATTTTTATAATGTATTTTGACTATTTTTAAAACCATATTCACACTAGCATATTATTAGGTTTAAATCTCTCCCCCCTATATAAACTTAACCTAATACAAAGATATAACCATCAAAAATTGACTGAATAAAAAACAAAACCTTTTTTATTAATTCTCGAAAAATGGCTCTTCATTCTCTTTCATTTCTTAAGCTAATCAATCAACAATGGAAAATCAAAGTTAAAATCATTCGACTTAAGAAACTCTACACAAAAGAGTATGGCCAAACCATTGAAATGGTTTTGCTTGATGAACAAGTAAGTATTTGTTTTTACAATCTTGCTTTAGATTTCTAATTTTTTCGTGTTTTTAACGTAAAATTTCTTTGTTATTGTCAGGGGTTGAAAATTCATGCAACTGTTAGAAAATTTGGTCACTTTTTGATAGAAGGGAATTCAAAAATAATTTCTAATTTTCAAGTTTCTGAAGCAACTGGTTTTTGGAAAACTACTTCTCATAAGTTCAAAATCTCATTTCTGTACACTACTTTAGTAAGGGCTACTGATCCTTTGTCAAGTAATTTACAAGATTTCGAATTCGTAGATTTCAATAAATTACTTGTAGGCGATCTTGACCAAAATTGTCTTATTGGTGAGTTTTCTATATATAGTAGTATTCAATTTATTATAATGACTATTACTTCCATCATCATCGAATTTGATTACTATTTTAATTTTCTTATATATTTTTATAGATGTCATTGGGCAATTGTTTAATCCTCATCCTATCATAGTAACTCAGTCTAATGGAAAAGAAACCAAACGAATTCATTTCTAGCTTCGTAATGCTGAGTAAGTTTTCAAACCTATTTTAGTCAATAATTTTATTTGAAAATATATATGTTGTTTCATTCATTTAATATGTTATCATTTTCTTATCTATCTCGAGTAACAGTAAATATAACTTTGACATTATTATTATACAAAGATTATAAAAATATAGCATATTAACTTTGTTAACATAGTAAAAGCATTTCCAAATACATTGACCATTATTCAAATTATATTAGCTTAATCATATATAAAAGAATTTATGTATTCTATAAGTTGAAATCATTTTCTTTGTTGTCAACAATAATTCGAAATCGTTTAATATATGTAGGTACTCTTTGTTTCAATTAAAGTTTGTAGGTTTGTAAATTATAGCATATTAACTTGGTTTGTGAATTGGTTGTATCTCATGAAAGTTTGTAGGTTTTGAAAACAACAAGTTAACACATAATGATAACACAATTTAGATGATAACACATAATTATAACACAATTTAACTTAATAAGCATAGAGATTATCATTCTCAAGTCATTACACCATAAAAACGTTCATAAGTTATAATATCTGAATTCAAAATACGTAATTACATAGCAACTTAAACTAAGGTAATATAAAACGAAATTGATAATCCCACAAACAGATTTCACATACTTTTAAAATTGGCTCATCTATGCCATCATCAACACCATCCCAACCTTCAAAAAATTCAACAACCAAAGCAAATTCTCCATTGCATGCACATTGGCCTATGTCATAAGATTGTTCGAGAAGGCTCAATTGGTTTGCTCCATGAATACAAAGTCCTGTCTCACCAAAGCACACAATATGTCGTAGTTGAGCTAGATATTGCAATGTTGTTGCCACTATTCACCTTAATAGCTTTTTTAGGACATTGTACCCTTCTCTTTTTGTGTTTTCTCCGAGACATACCATCGTTAGTCCTTACACAAGTTGTGCCTCCAGAATGCCAAAGTTGCTAGCTTTAAGTGACTTATTCAAACCATCTTCTTGAAGATCATTAACAAAGTAGTTTCTAATTCCAGTTCGGTATATAGCTTCAATATTTTCTATTCCACATAGCCTTTCATAGAACATATTGAAAATGTTTTCGTTAATTCCCATTGGATAGAAAGGCATGTTACCTAAAGAAAGCTTCCTTTGGACTTCGTCTCTTTCACACATCTCCTTGAATTTTTTAGCAACAAGCTTCACATTTGTGATTGCATGAATCCCATCGGGTGCACATTTAGCACATATCTCGGTTAGAATCTCATCGGGTAACATTAACAAATTTGTTGTGGAATTTGATTTCCTCTGCAAAAAAAAAATTGAATAAATATAGTAACAATATTGATTATATATGTGATGTTTAAGAATAAAAATGCCTAAGATTATGAGAGAAAAAAACCCCAAAGAACATATTATATTTGGGTCTTTGATAAATCCATTGTTGTTGGTAAATAACAAAAGCAACAACTATAATTCAATTTAGTTTTGGGAATATACAAAATTGTTAGTTTTTTTAGTTGCTAAACCTTAACTTTAAACATTATCTGATCTTATAATTATATAAATTTCGTTTTTATAATGAATGTTTTTACAATTAGCCATCTATACAATACTTTATTGTTAAAGACAAGAGTAGACAAAGGTACCTTATTTTCTCTTATACTCAAATTTCCAGCTCCTTGCATCTATAAAAAGTTAAATATGTTTTATTATAATTTATATCACTACAAAAGAACATGTCATATTGCTATCAAAATTTTAGTCAACATAATTATGACCAAAAAACTATCAATTCTTAATTCATTAAATATTGGGTGGTAAAATAATCAAAATACAAAAATATTGTGACCACTTTTTGATGATTCATGTATATATTACTAGAATACAACTCAACTTTGACCATGATTATTATTATAAATTGGTCAAAACATAGTTGTTTTGATTAATTTTTGATCAAAATCGAAGGGTCAAAAATCGTTGGTTGAAAATATATTTTGGTCAAAAATTAATCAAAACAACCATTTTTTGACCAATTTATGATTATAATCATGGTCAAAATTGAGTTTTTTTCTAGTAGTGTATGAATATCTACAAGCAAATTTGAAGTCAAAATCGGAAAGATTTATCATTACCTTTTGCTTTTGGATATATTCTGTAACTCCTCTTTTTGTTTTCTTCTATGGAACTCTTTGAAAGCTAATCAACAATGGCGCTTTTAAAGAGATTTGGAGGATATGGAGAGGTTTTTTTGTTCCAGACGGAAAAGAAGAAGATCTTTTGGAAATATATTTATTTAATCTAAAAGATCTTCTAACTTATAATCACTAGGTACAAACTCGCGCTACGCTGCGGTCTTATTTTTGAAAATTTGTTTAATAAAATCGAGTAAATATGTTGAAAAAACTTATAAAAGATGGAATGAAAACAAAAACTTATGCCCTAAATATAAGCAGAGACTTGTAACAATATAAATATTTCCCTCTGCTCTATAGTAACTTGTATTAATGATTTTTAGATTCCTAACTTACATGTTTTTGCAACTGTTTGGTGTTAATCACTCTTATCGGAGATCATGGTCATGTCATCTCCTTTCATTATATAAATATTCTCTGTTCCACCAAAAATTTGCAGAATGATACATCCATAAATAATCGTTGTGCATGCACTATGCTGTACTTGTTAGTAAGTTGGATCATAGAGAACGTACTATGATTTAAATTACGATTTAAATTAATTCTTCGTGATAATGAAACTGGGTTTTTCTTAAATATATTTATCAAAATGGCTTGAGAACGTACCATGATTCTGAAAGATGTTTTTATATTTAATTTATATGAAATATGTTCAAGATAAGAGTAACGATTTATATATGTTCTTATTCTGAACAAAAAATTTTCATTCTTTGACTTTTTCTTGAATAAGAAAGAAGAATTATATTAAGCTATGTATGACTTGAGACCGCCGTATAACTTAGACTTATTCAACATTAATTCTTGGAACTAATATACATAGAAGTTAAATCGCTGCACTAATGTTCAACAAGGTTGCTAATGATGAACAGTTCAAGTGTTGAGCTTTCTTAGATGCCCTAACGTTCTTAAGAGTCATCTTGAGCTTTTGTCTCTTTCTTTCAACCTCTGCAACTTTGAGGCTTACCTGAGAGTACCGATCATGCATTTCTTTTAGCTTTGTCTTTATAGTTGAATACATGCTTATGGTTTCCAGAATTCTTCCATTAGATTGTTTATGTCTCTAAA
>OVAX01002632.1:0-27430 GCA_900406405.1 Lepidium africanum | reverse complement strand
TAGCGACTGAATTTTTCAGTCACAATATTCAGTCGCTAAATGCGTGTTTTCTTGTAGTGTCTGGAACACATCTTGCAAGTCAACGATCTTCCCTTCCATTGCAAAATGATTAAAGAGAGGAAAAAGTCCATCCTTGATCTTGCTTCTTATGATACTCATTGAAAGTCTTTGAAACCCTTGATGGTTAAACATGGTATGAGTAGACATCCTCAGATTTTTCCATAGATCCGAGCCCACGTTGACGATCCCATCTCCAAAGATATCGAAAACTTCATGGAACTCTTGTCCTTTGATGTAATTTGAAAAGTTCAAGCTCATCATATGATGAATATTAGATGGATCAACCATGATCAATAGATCCATTCCAGTAAACCATGGACCCTTAAATGGAAATGTCAAGTTGGTGTTCTCAAGAATCTCGACACTGAAGTCATAAATCTAGTGGAGACGCACGAGCGCAGTCGGAAGCATTCCGAGAATTGGCCAATTCCATAAGTAGTTTCTTAGGTTTTTTTGAATGAATAAGTAATAAAAGGGTATCTTGACGAGCAAGTAAGAAAAGATGAGAAAGCAAAAGAAACCTAGAAACGTTTCAAATAAACCTATGATAAGCATTTGAAAGAAAAAAGATTCTATGTTTTTTTTTTTTGAATTTCTGTATAGAAGGAGAGCAAAGAAAGAGATTTCGTGTATACAATGAATGACAAGAGAAGTTCCGATTTATATAGTTTTACACAAAACGGGTAATCTTTCAATCTAGGAAAACACATGTTTGGATTCTACACCATATACTATTGTTTATCTTTCTTAAAGAGTTCAAAATGATTGGTGTTGTGATGAATGTCTTGTCCAAAGTAAAGGCTTCTGACAGAAGCTGTTGGAAATTTAAGAGTCCTAATGGGATTGGGTGGTAGTTTATCAGTATTATTGTAAAATTGTACAATCCGTATCCCATTTAAATTCACCTAAGGATATAATTTTTTAAAAATGACAATAGATTATTGTATAATTAGGTTGAAGTTTTGGGTGCTTATAGTTCACTCATAATACCGATTATGCCTATTTATCACCACTACTTCGGTAACCAAAGTAATAGTAAGTTTTTATTTTGTAACATATATATAGAGTATGGACTGAGTCTGAAATCAACTATCAGTTTTTTCACGTGTTAGCTGGTATTCCCTTTGTCCCAAAATAATTGATATTCTAGGTAAAAATTTTTGTATCAAATTATATAATTTCAAATTACAATGCAAAATTAATTGTGTTTTTGTTTGTTTTGACCTTCTACATTGTGTAAACTATTTTCTAATTGGTTGAATGATCATTAAATTGATTAAAAATAATATTTTAAAATGAAAAAACTAAAAATTAAATGATTCCTTAATCTATGTATCAAAACTTTAAACATCATTTATTTTGGCACAGATGGAATATCAATTTTAAAATTATGCACCGATTTATTAGCAAAAATAACCCCAAAAATAACTGGATGAATCATTCTTGTTGTTGAGTTATAGCATATACCTATTTTTGACCACTGACATAATATCATGTGACCACCAATTTATTGATTCTAGCTTTCACCAACTTAATTCTTATTTTGATATAACCGTTTTGGAAATTACCTAATTATTTGTCATTCCATATATATCATTTATCACCAACTTATTCGGTTGACTAACTGACTTTAGGGTTTGACAAATTATCATTAATATCATCAAAACTTATGCAAACAACATTGGACAAAGACCTTTTGTTTGAATAACAGTCACAGAAGTCACTCACATGCAGAGAAAATATTAAAAATGAAATATAGGACTTCATTATGGAATTCGTTCTTTAGAAGTTATAGGTTTGTCCAAAAGTTGACCGGTCTTTTTTTCTTTCTTTCTAATTCTTGGGTTTTAATTTTTGGAGAGATTCATCTAAAATGCCATGTATCAAAAGGTATTTGTATGAAATGCCCTATTTCATATGTCTTTTTCTGCGTGTTCTTTTTTCTCAACAAAAAGACGCATATACCTTAGATTTCAACGATGGTTGATTTTTTTCCAGCTATGCTTTCATTGCGGGCTATAAAATGGGCAGAAGCTGTCATTTAATTTATGCTTTTTAATACGACAAGACAAGAAGAGAACCCAGAGAGAGAAGCATTTTAGAGGAAAATTACAATGAAGAGAAGAAAGGAGATTGAAGAAGTTGAAGATTGAAAAAAGGTACTTTCGCATCACAAGGGTAGAAAAAAGCAAAAGCATTGATTTGTCCTTCTATAAGGTAGATTTCTTTGTCATTTTGGGTTTGTGATAATTTGTCCCTCGATTTAAAGACATGGATGATTTGCAAAAAAACTGTGTCTTGGATTTCTCGATTGGGATTCCTCGATTTGGGTTTCAATCTATTTGCTTTTGTAATTGTTAATGGGAAGCATTTAAGAAAAAAACTGAGATTGGGAACAATTGGGAAATAACTTTCGATGTGTTGTATAAAGGAGATTATGTCCTTTGAATGAAGGAGATTAAGCAATGTCCATTTCTACAATTTCTAATTTGATCATGAGAAATGAACATGTCCCGTACCTAAATCATATGTTTGTCCATGTCTACGTAAATATCACAAACTGATATCATGTTCATGTCTTCGATCAATATTATGTCCATGTCTTCGATAATGTCAACTTTTATTATAAGTCATAGGATGTTTAGTTTGGACTTATGACCATGTCCATGTTCATGTATTTGTCTTTATATCTCATTATATTCTGCATTTGTTCATGTCTAGTTTAGTATATTTCTCATATTGTCATGACTTTGATAAAGTCGACTTGCCTTTACAACCATAAAATGTCTATTTTGCACTTATGTCCATGTCTTTATAATGAGATTGAATTCAGCATTTGTCCTCATATTGAAAATGAATTAAGACTCATGATCATGTCTATGTCCATGTCTGTATATTAACATTGAACTCAATAATATGTCCATGTCTTCGATCATGTCAACTTGTCCACATATGCAGGGTTATGTCTATGTCTATAGTGTAATTTAAATTAGCGGTTAGTTTAGAACAATTTTAACATTAGCTATGTCCATGGGAAACAATAAAAAGGCTATTTTCTATACGTATCGAACAATCATTAATGTGACACGGAACATGAAAATATGTGTCATGGAACTCAAAAGAAAAAAAAGGCGATGTCAGAGAGACATAGAGCTAAAGTGAAACGTTTTAATTTAGATGTCAAAGAAGGAAGAGACAATGCTTCAGTCAGGGATAAGTATGTCATTTCAAATTGAAAGAGGACATTCAAAATAATTTTGGAGAGTAGAGAGCATTTGACACAAATTCTTTTTAAAAAGAGACATTCCACATAATTATTTTTTTTAAACTCTTAAAGTATAAATCAAAATGGTATTATTGTTGATTTCCAAAAGATTTGTTTGAGTTATTACAATTATAAATCCAAAAATGTATATTATTTCAGTTATAATTGGTATTCATTTTATTTATAATAATTTTCTCTTCTCTTATTCAATAAAAAAAACACAGTTGACAATATTTTCTTTAATTCACATTCTTTTGTCTATAATTTTTTTAGATTGTAAATTGACAAATGTCCAAAAAAACTTTCAAATTCAATAAATGGTTTTAGACAACAAAATTTTAGACATCATGTCAATTAGGCTCGTTCAACAAAAGTTTAGAATTTAGGGCTTGATTAGTATAAATCATTTTAACTAAGCATAGAAAGTATAAAAGGTTACATAATGCTCAATAACTCAATGCTTTAAAATGGAGTTTTTCTCAAGTATAGAGTATTAAATATAATTAACATACAATTCTACTTTTATTATTTTGATTAATATTCTGCTGATAATATTTCTAAAAAATTATGATATCTAGTCTTTAATTTTAAATATGATCACTCACTACTATACAAATTTCATATATAAACTTAATATTAAAACATATAGATTCTTTTTTTTTTATGTTTATGCTTTGTAATGCTATAGCTCTAGATTTTACCAGTCATGACCTTAAATAAGAAAACAATAAAATCTTGATGATTAAAAAGTATAAGCCAATATTGAGATTTATAAAACTTTTTTTAAAGTTGTATATATTTTATATTCCCAACATTGTAAAATTATCAAAGATATATACATTTTTTGGGAAAGAATGTCTAATACATCGTAAAATTTATTATTAAGCTATAATAACCATTTTTTATATTATTGTTTAGATAACCTACTTTTAGAATAATGGTTCCACAAGTAGCCGTATAGTTTATATATATACATATTTATCAATTTTTATTAATAAAAAATTATTTTCGTAATATTAACTTTTTAAAAATAAAAGTAAGACTTTCGATAAATTATTTTGTTTTTTGGGTAAAAAATAACTAAATTATTAGACCATCAACTATCAAAAACTTGGGTGCATGACTAAAACGGCGTCGTTTACAAAACTACCCAGAAAATTTTTGTTACAGCCGGAAAAATCGAGCATCTTCTTCTTTAACTTACGAAAACAGAATGACTATAGAAAGAGACCGATAAAGCTTGGCGCAGAATCGAATCGGTACGATTTTTATCTATTACGCTGTATTTATGGGTTCGATTATTGTAGCCATTGATTGTTCGTTTCAACTATATTTTTCGGGTCTCATTATTTTGTGACCTAGTTATATATCTGCTTATCCTGTGATGGACAATCTGATTGTGTTTAGGGTTTGATCCTCCCTCGATTTATCTTATATTGTTACCTTTTCCATTGGATGATTCAACGATGGTTTTGATTTTGATAAAGATATAACCTTTTAGTAGATTTAGCTCAAAAATTAAAAAGTCGTCGTCATTGATGAAATGATCGAGTTTAAGGGTTTAATTCAAATCAAAGAGTTTGAATTGAAATTTGTTATTGGATTTTTCAGACATGATTCTGAATAGACTAAAGGCATAACCTTTGTGTTAGATTTAGCTTCAAAAGGTAAAAGATTCGTCTTCATTTCTTAAATGACCGAGCCTGAGGTTTAATACAAATTATGGAGTATGAGCCTTTAATTGATATCGATTCTGTGCATAAAAATTGAATCTTTCTATGAGATGTTTTGGAGATGGTTCTGATTAGGATAAAGTCATAATCTCTTAGAGTTTAGATTTAGCTCAAAGGTAAAGGAGTTGTATTCGTTGCAAGGATAGGTTCAAAGATCTAGTTTGAGGTCTAATTCAAATCAAATGATATCAATTCTGAGCTTTGGAGTTGAAACTCTTGCTATATAGGGTTTGCCTAATCATTTGTGTTGCTCATTGTAGCACTAAATCTGGGTATTATTAGTTGATGCTGACATAGAATTGCATTCGTGTTTCTTATTCAGTATGTAACTATTGATTCTATCGTTAGAATCTGATATATGCAGCCTTTTGACTTTGTTTCCTCATCTCCATGAAGATCAGAGTTAGATATTATCAGAACAAACAAGGCATTCATGTTATCCATCCCTAATACTAGAATGTGGAATCTAGCATCGAGTTATCTTACCGGGAACATTGGACCAAAAAACGAAACAAGAAAACCAGTCCATGCTCATGCAGAATGTTCTGATGACGATGCATCCTCTGTAGGCAGCAAAGACGAAGGTCTCGAATGCCCTATTTGTTTTGAATCATTCAACATTGTTGAAAATGTTCCATACGTGCTATGGTGTGGCCACACGATGTGCAAAAACTGCATTTTAGGACTTCAGTGGGCTATTGTGAAATTACCAACTCACCCGGTTCAGCTTCCTCTCTTCATTTCATGTCCATGGTGCAACCTATTGTCTTTCCGTCTTGTCTTCAGAGGAACCCTCAGATTCCCTCACAAGAACTACTTTGTGCTTTGGATGGTCGAGAGGATGAATGGTGAAAGACGGAATTCTCCAGGTAGAGTTCAAACCGATGGAAACAGTGAGAATACAAGAGAAACTCCAACTCTCCACCATCGCCATCATCACACTCAACCTGAACCATCAGGTTTTGATCATAATCATCGCATTCCAAGGGACAACATACAAACTTCACTGAGGAAGTCTCTGGTATTCTTTGTCCAATTGACAGCAAAATTCCCATTGGTGGTCATATTTCTACTGATAATACTCTATGCTATACCGACCAGTGCAGCCATATTGGTTATGTACATTCTAGTCACTCTCTTACTGGCTTTACCATCGTTTCTCATCCTCTACTTTGCCTATCCTTGTCTTGACTGGCTTGTTAGAGAGATTGTGACATGAAGTTTCTAAGGTTTCTTTCAGAAACTTCCCACTCCAAACCATCTATTCGACGACTATTCTTCAACAACTTAGACCCAATCTGTCCAAGAGATTGTAAGTAATATGATTTCGTAATTACCAACTTTCTTATATGTAGCTTTGGATTACATTGTTGCTCTATTGAAGTTGGTCAATAGACATGTACATGCGTTGTAAGAGCTCTTTCAGGAACCTATTTGACGATTTTTCAGGCGTTTGTCTTAATAAGATTTGTGTGTAGAAAGTTTATGCAATGTCATTAGGCACAGTATATATATAATTAATATTACTTCATCTGAAAGAGCCAATGAGTACACACACACATCAAACAAACCAAACCTCCAAGCTCGGTCACAAAGAAACCAAGAACAGAGAGAGCATCAATGTAACTTAAGTAACATTAATTTAACCCTCCGAGTAAAGATCACGACATTGGTCAAATCAACCGGTTATATGTTTCAAAGACTAAAAGAGCTGTCTTAGTTTGTGTGATCCTCTTCCACTGCAGCAAAATCAAGCCCAGAAATCTTCATTGGTCCAATGTTAACTGCAAATTTCGAAACCAATTTGTTGATACAACAAAACAAGAAACAGCAATGTAATGAGATGGCACAAGAAGGAACTGTTGGTTCTACGTACTGACGGCATCAAGTCCAGCTAATTTGGGCATAAACTGTCTGATATGGTCCTCTGCTGCTTTATCTGCCTTTAATGTCTCACACTCAAACGATACAGATACTTTCTTCTTCCCGTGTTTTAGTTCAACTAAACCTATCACATCTTCTTCCCACCTTTTCAAGGACAGGTAGTCATATATTCATTAAGCATCAGACAGTAAAAGAGTCACACAAGAGGGTTTTTAGATTCAACTCATTTGAATGTTTTCTCTGAAAAAAGCTTATGTTTTAATAAGTTTCCCTCTCCAGATGCTAGATAAAGACAACTTACCCATGAGCATGCTCAACATCATTGATTCGAGCAGCATCGTGGCCTTTGCATTCCACTACAACTGTTTGTTCCTTCTTACTCTATCACCACAAAGAATACAAAGAACAAAATCAGTATGTTGTTGTAAGTTGTTACAGAAATTTTAAGAGTTTTAGATGTAGTAAGTTGTTACAGAAATTCATACACTGAAGTCTATGATTGTGAGTTTGATCAACCGATAATCCTCACCGCGGCTACACTCAGTCTCACAAGCCAATTCTTTTGAAAAGGGAGAAACAAGATATATCAGTAATACAACAAAATGCAGGACAGTTCAGTCATGTTAAAGCATGTTTAACCATTTCTTGTATCAATAGATGTAACTAGTGAAAGATTAAACTCTCTAATCTGACTCATTCACATGCTTAAGGACCAAACATTTCCATCAAATCAAAGCTAAATGGACATTTTAAACAACAAAATCAGACCCAACAAACAAAGAAGACATTTTGTTTTTGTTTACAATAGAAAGAGTGAAATTACCAGTTCCATGAAGGCCATAACAAATGGAGTGTGGCATGTGAACGAAATGGCCGGAGATAGAACCACATGGTAACAAAGCTATTGATGCTACTCCTTCCCTCACTTCTCCTTCTTCATCTTTCTTCTTCTCTACCTCTCCTCTTCCTTCATCTGCAATTTCACCAACCTTGATCACGCGGAAGTTACAAAATCAAAGAGACAATGGCAAACATAAAGCTACAATCTTTACCCATCTTTGCTTGATAGAGAAATCAATTCTCCTACTCGTCCTCTACAAAAGTGCACAGCTTTAAGGTGTTTTCAACTACTTCAAAACGACTGCGTTTTAAAGGTTTATGTGTGGATTGTTTATTTATTTTCTCTTTTAAAAGCATAAAACTACGTCGTTTGCGTTCGTCTTTGCACACTCCTCATCCCCAGAAACAGGCTTTGCTTCATCAATCAACAACTCTGGTTTGGTTTCATGCCTAATTGTTGTCTTGGGTACTAGTAATTTACTTAGCTGTTCTAGGGTTTGTTTGCTTAGACTTAAGTGGGTATTCTAATTCGTGAATTCTTCAGTTTGTGCAGAAAATTTCAGTAAAGTTCTCATTGCTGAATTGGAAATGGGCTCTAAGCTTTATTCGTCTAAATTATTCTGAAAGAGTATGTTCTCTCTGCTCATGTGTTAAAATCCGAGGAGTAGATTGCTGTGTTTGTGTTCATTGTATCTCTCAATCACTTCTACATCGAAGTCAAGACATGGGAGATGTCTTGTGGAGTCATGTATCTATCAATACTACATCGAATCAATTGGTCTGTGGATATTGGTATTTGAATCACTCGTTGGACTTTGCATTGACCATGAAGCCGAAACGAAGGCGTCTAGGTGTAACAATGGAATCTTTTTCTTTGGCAACACCAAGAATGTGTTTTAAGAAAGTGAGTAGTGTATCAGACACATCATTTAATGGTGAAGATATAGTTTTTGGTTCAGAATTGGAGGTTGAACATGAACATGGATTAAGAGAAAGAGGGAAAGAGATTACTAGGTTTGAGCAGAAATCAGGAAATCTTCTCGAATTATTGGTTGAAAATGAGTTAAAAGAGGAGTCTGCAGGGGTTAACAGTAGGATTCATTTTCTAGAGGAGAGGAACGAGGAGATGTTATCAAAGAGGCTTCTGAAACTTAGCAGGTTGAATAAAGTTAGAAGTGCATTAGAGTTGTTTGATTCTATGAGATCCTTGGGTTTACAACCCAATGCTCGTGCCTGTAACTCGTTTCTCTCATGCCTCTTGAGAAATGGAAATCTTCAGAAAGCCTTTTTCGTCTTTGAGTTCATGAGGACAAAGGAGAATATTACAGGACACACGTATTGTTTGATGTTAAAAGCTGTTGCAGAGGTTAAAGGTTGTGATTCTGCACTAAGAATGTTCAGAGAGCTTGAAAGGGAAGTGACATATAAAAGTCATTTCGATGTGATTCTATATAACACTGCGATATCTCTATGTGGACGGATAAATAATGTGTATGAAGCAGAGAGAATATGGAGAGTTATGAAAGGTGATGGTACTATTGGAACAGATATAACTTATTCTCTGCTTGTTAGCATTTTTGTTAGGTGTGGGAGAAGCGAATTGGCCCTTGATGCATATGATGAGATGATTAAGAACAAAATATCCCCGAGAGAGGATGCAATGTACGCTATGATAAACGCATGTACAAAGGAAGAAAAATGGGATCTGGCCCTAGAGATTTTTCAGAGTATGTTAAAGAAAGGGATGAAGCCTAATCTTGTTGCGTGCAATACTTTGATAAATTCACTGGGAAAGGCTGGCAAAGTCGGATTGGTATTTAAGGTTTACAGTGTTGCGAAATCATTGGGGCATAATCCTGACGAGTACACATGGAATGCATTGCTCACAGCTTTATACACAGCAAACCGATATGCGGATGTTCTTCAGCTGTTTGATATGATACGATGCGAAAAACTATGTTGTCTAAATGAGTATTTGTACAACACAGCTATGGTGTCATGCCAAAAGCTTGGTTATTGGGAGAAAGCTGTAAAGCTTTTGTATGAGATGGAATGTTCGGGATTAACAGTTTCAACTTCATCGTACAATCTTGTGATAAGTTCTTGCGAGAAATCTAGGAAACCGAAAGTTGCATTGCAAGTATATGAGCACATGGCTCATATAAATTGTAAGTCAGACACTTTTACCTATTTGTCGCTTGTAAGGAGTTGTATTTGGGGTTCTCTATGGGAGGAGGTTAAAGATATCCTAAAGGTAAGAGTATTTTCAAAGTTTATCACTCAGTTGTGTCTGCATTGAGAAGAGATTGTTCTGATGTTTTTTGTTTTCTTGAGAACAGAAAGTAGAACCCAATGTGTCTCTCTACAACGCAGCAATACATGGATTGTGTTTAAGACGTGAGTTCAAACTTGCAAAGGAGCTTTATGTCAAAATGAAAGAGTTAGGTTTGGAACCAGATGGCAAAACCCGAGCTATGATGCTACAGAACTTGAAAAAACACCAAACATAAGGTTATTATGCTTCTTGTTCTAGTCGTACTTATTAGCAATGCTCAGTATTATAAGCCAAAATACACTAAAAGAGATTAGAGTTAATGTTCTATATGCAGGAAGAGAAAACTGTTTTATTAATGTAGAAGTAAGTTTGTAATTTGAGATTACAATATAACATTCTTCAAAACCAGAATAATGCAAGAGCAAGTTGGAATCAGTATATGATCACTTTGAGCTTCTTGGCCAACGCAACACAAAAATTAGATATCATTTATAAGCGTTGAGATTCATCTTTACTTCACTGAATAAAATTACAGTACTATCCTCTTCTCTCAATGAATAAATTGTGTTTTCTTTTATTTACTTCAAGCTCGTAAAACAGAGAACCTCGTGTTCCTCGTACCCAATCCTCACTCTGTCTCTGAAAAAAGCAAAAAAACCCCCACATTTTCCCGCCAAAACACACACACAAAAGTACTGCTTCTTAAAAACTAACCACACTTGTCTTTCTCTATGTTCAGCACACACAAACCAGACACAGAGAGCCACACAGAGAGAGTTGAAAGATGAATAGTTCATCAAAGGTGATAATGGCAGCTACAATGGTGATGGTAGTGAGCTTAATCATGGTTTTAAGCTTAGTCTTAGTTCTACTAGCTGAACTCTACTGTTCTCTCTTACTTCGCCGTCGTCGTAATCACTCTCTCACCCTCCCTATCACCACCACCACCATCTCAGCCGCCACAACACCCACCACAACAACCCTTAACCAAGTCATTTCCACCACAAATGAAGAAACTTCTCCATCTAACATCGATTCTTCAACAAATCCTCTTTACACAGGCGTTATTCAAACTCCAACCAAAACCCATTTCTCTAATCCTTCTATTGACCTGAATCATGAACCCATTGTTAATGATTCTAAGTCTAATCACGATAAATCCACAGATTTCATCTACATTTCCAACCCAATGTACTCAAACGAATCAACAACACCATTTGAAACCCCTCAATCATCACCATCACATCTCGAGACCGGAGATAATTCTTCTTCCGGTGAAGAAGACAGTGACATTATAGTCGAAGAAGATTCAACTCCAACATTGACACCAATGAAAGATCTTCCTGAAATGGCATGTTCTGTTTCACTAAAAGAAGTTGAAACTTCTTCTAATGAATCCAACAAAGATGGTTGTGGTTCGTCTTCTTCATCAGTTTCGCCGTATACTTCACCGTCATGGTAGGGTTTTATTGTAATTTTTGTAGGGTTTTGTCTTTTTAGAATTTAATCTTGTTTTGGAATGTCTTGGAATGTGTATGGTTTATGGACATAAGGCTCGATGACCAAAGCCACGCTTGAAGTTTCCACCATCTGTCGTTTTCTGTGTTATTGACTGTCTTTGTTTTTCTGGTATAAAAGCTGTTTTACACTGTATTATTTTATTGATGACTCAAAAGTAGAGGATAAAGCTGCAAACTTTACCACATTATCAAATACTGGAGTATTATTTTAGGAGTTTAATTGCGCATAATTCAATTCATCTTATTCACAATAATGAAATTTACAAAATTGATATCTTGTTGTGACGAAAAAAGTCATATCTTCACGACCAAAAAAAAAAAGTCATAGCTTTATAATGATATACAAAAATGCATAATTTTCAATAGAAATTAGTAATGTCGATTTAACATTAAATTTACCAAAAAAAATTTAATTGAACGTATAACTACAAATATTATTGATTAAACAACATATTTATAACTGATTTTTAATTCCGTGTTTAACTCTTTTTTTTTAAGGTCGTTGTTTAATCGACATTTTTCTCAATTATATTACATCTCATGCAAAAACCATCCGATTTGACGATAGCTTAATGGTTACCAGTTTATAAACCGATCACAACTCCGTCGTTTAATGGTTACTAGGTTATAAACCGATCACAACTCTTATCGCATTGACACATATAGATTTTCTTAAGATTATAAGAGAACATATAGAACTAATACAAAAGCTAAGCCAACACAGAATGTAAATCAAAGGAGAAAAGAAACCAAAGGATTTAATTTACATTGGATACGAGAAGTGTAATTTCCAATTGGTTCAATCACGACTTTTGTGGCATTGTTTTCCTTGAGATCATAGATGATAAGAAAGAAAGGGTATATTCTCATTGACGGTTCAAATAAAAGTTGGCATGTACTAAGTGTACCCTTGAACCTCAATGCTATAGTAGTCCTAACCAAATTTGTCAAAGAAAGAAGCAAGTGAGTAACTTTTGATCATTCTTGTTTCTTAGGGTCTTGTAGATACCACACGATAAGTGCAGCACCATACTTACGGAATAACGCTATTTTCCCACCGTAGTTAGTTAGTTCTAGGCTCTCGCATCATCATACTCAGGTATCTCAACCATATGGAAGTCTTCAGATGTAACATCGAAACAGTTTAAAAATCCTTTACCTTTATTGAAAGTATAATAATATACAATCCCATCGATGCATATCCTTGTAGGATAAGGAAGAGGGATATAGGGATGCTTGCATGCAATCTTCCTCCACTTTTGTTTAGGACCTAGAGTACAAACTTGATGCTCCGTATCAGACATAGCTTGAGATTCACATCTGTTATATGCATCTTGTAGTATTGCCATGCACAATACTTTGTATACATCATTCAGAATATCATACCCTAAAAGGAGAAAAAATATTTTTCTCATCACTACAAGAAAACAAGGCCATTTCCGACGACAAATTCTGACGGTTTCCGTCGAAAAAGGCAGTTTCCGACGGAAACCAATGAAAATATGTGGTCGCGAATCGATGGTCGAAAAATCAGGTTCCGTCGGTTTTCGTCGATAATTTCCGACGGAATCCAACGGAAAAGAGCGGTCGGACTTCTACCGTCGGTTGGGGTTGGAATTTTTTTCGTTGGTATCAGTCGGAAAATATCCGTCGATTTCCGTCTGTATTGGTGCCGTCGGTTTCGGTCGAAAAGAGACTGTCAATTTCCGTCGGTAACAGAGCCGTCGAAATCGGTCGGAATGAGCGGCCGTCGGTTTCCGTTGGTGTTCGACCGTCAGTTTTGGTCGGAAACGTTTCCGACGGAATATATAAATTAAATTTTTTTTTTTTAAAAAAGAATNCCGACGGAATATATAAATTAAATTTTTTTTTTTTAAAAAAGAATTGTTTTAAAATAAATAAAATTTAAAATATTTAATAAAATTTAAAATATTAAATAATTATAATTAAAAAAGGTTAATTAAGTTTTGTTACACATGAAAAACGAACCGAAACTACATGTTCCTCGGTTCCTGAGTCATGCTATCCGGGCAGGAGCGGGGAGGCGAAAACATGTGCATCAGCTCGGCCATCTGAGCTTCCTGCCTCGCAAAATGCTCGTCGTTCATCTGCTGGTAAGTCAGAAGTCAGCCCGAAGAGCAACCAACTCCTGATGCTCCTGCTGGCTGAGACCGATTCCCTGACTGAGAGCACCCACTGCCGGCGAAGCATCGGAAGTGACCAACTTCCCGAGTTCGAATCGTCATCCTCTCGAAACATGAGTTTCCTACCCAAATATTTAATTAGATTGTTTTCAATGTAATTTAACTTTAGCTACAGAAGTGAAACAGTTGATTAAATTCATACCTCGGCAACGATGTTGTTGATCTCCTCGCGCGTGAGCTCAACCGGTCCTCCTATCTCCTGTGACCGTTGGGTCTCCACCTCGTTAGCCCTATGCTCGACCCTCTCAACAAGCTGCAACATCTTCGGGTTCTCGATCCTACCCATCTTCTTGCTGGTGTGACAAGTCTTCATAAGACCTAGCCAATTTAGCGCACACCCAGTCTTCTTAGTCTGAAAAAAAGAAATCGTGTTACGCATATATTGAATATTGTACTTATGTATTTATTTAAAACTTACTATTTCCTCCTCGACATAGTCGAACGAGCTCGACCCGGCGTTGTGGGTCCCCGGCGCCTTCTCGACGTCCTTACCGCCTCTTCGATTTTTTTTGTTCTACTCAGCCCTCGTCACTGTCTCCAGACGATCCCAGTACTGCTTTTAATCCTCAAATAGCCTTTCCGGGCAACGCGATGGTCTCGTATTCGGGTACTTATTCCACACCGTATTCCACGCGTTCAGTTGGTTGCTGTATGAGGTAGCGCACTGCTCCTCGAACTTCGCTCAAATAATCGGTGTGTTTTCCCTATCCTAGTGATATTGTTGCTACCATTTGATAAAAATTAGTATAATTTATAAGAATTAAAAATATGCGAAGTTATAGTTAAAAATGATGGTTACCGCGAAAGCGCAGAACCACTGATCTTTCAGCTTCACGGGGAACGTGCTGAACATGGGATAAGCAACCTCGAGCTGCGAATGTATCAATGCCATCACCAACTTGCCAATCTTTTTGTTGATCTGAAACCAACATTTTGATAAAAATTAGTTAAAATTAATTGGATTAAAAATTTAATATACGAGAAAGTTAGGGTGTACCATGTCGAATTCATGGATGTACGAGTCGGATAGAGAAAAGGGAGAAGATCTCGGTTTGGCCGCCCGTGTATCTCTTCAAGCGTCACAGTTATAGGAGGCTGTGCTGCTGCTGTTGTGGCGGTGGGACCGCGATATGAGGTGGACTCTGATCCGGAGTAGGCGTCTCATCGGAGTCACGCTAACCCGATGGTCCAGCACCGTACGAGCTAGGTCATGAGCGCTGAAAGTCGTTGTACGTTGGAATCCTACAAAACAAATACGAGCAGTGGAAAAAAAAAATTTGAGCAGTGAAAAAAAAAAGAACTGAGAAAAAAAAAGAGCTGTGAAAACAAAAAACGAGCAATGGAAAAAAAAATGAGAGCAGTAAAACAAAAAAACATTCGAGTTTCGAAAAAAACATTCGAGTTGTGGAAACACAAAGAGCTTTGGGAAAAAAAAGAGTTGTGTTCTTCATAAAAAAATTGTTCTTCGTAAAAAAGAATTGTTCTTCATAAAAAAAATTCTTTCAACCTCAAATCTTCTAAGTCAACTAAGTATCGGTGAAATCTAAGCTATATTGACCTAAATCTAATTAAATCCAACAATCCTAAGTCCAAAACATATCCTATATCTCTAATTTCTCAACCTAACTTAAAATTTCTAAATCCAAAAAAATTCCGACAGAATTTGCTTGAATTAGAGAAACTTACATAATATTGGTTAGACTAGAGGAATGAATGTTAATTTCACCGAGATTTGGAGGTTTCAAATCGCCAAAGATTTGAGAGAATTTGGTGTTCGCCTAGAAGAAGAGAAGGAAGAAGAAAGCGTCGGGTTTAAAGGTGATAGCCGTCGGTGCCCATCGCAAACCGTCGGTTTCCATCGGAAGTCGGAACCCGAACAGAGGCGAAATGTTTTAGGTTTTTCGGTTTCCATCCGAATTCCGTCTGAATCCGTAGGTTTCCATCGAAAATTTTCGACGGAAACCGACGGAATTTAATATTTTAAATAGAAACCGACGAAAACCGACAGAATATAATATTTTTAATTTTTAAATATTCTGTCGGTGTTCGTCGGAAATATTCTGACGAAAACTAACAGAATTTAATATATATATATATATAATTTTTTTTGGTCTCGTCAGTTTTTTTAGGAAACTTTCCGACGACTACCGACAGATTTTCATATATATATATATATTTTTTTTTTAATTCTGTCGGTTTTCGTCGAAAAAGTTTCTGACGAAAACCGACGCCTCATTTTTTCCGACGAATACCGACAGAATTGATCACGGTTCGTCGGTTTCCGTCGGTTTTTGATGTCCGATGGAAACCAACGGAAAAATTTCCGTCGTAAATTGCCTTGTTTTCTTGTAGTGCATGGTTTTTATTCTAGGCAAAGTTATGAACCGGCCAGTGCTAGGGTTTCCAATCATCACTTTATTACCAATTTGATGACAAATCAAGCTGCGGACAGGTGCAGAAAATTTAGACACCATCATGTAATCATCCGGATTAGATGCTATGCTTACCCTTTGATGATCTAAAATCCTCCTGGGAATAGGAATCTAATAGCAATTTCACGTTTGTGTTGTTGTAGACGAAAAGTAGACGCAGCCGAGTCAAGGATTTAGTCATATACATATTAGTGAATTCTTTGCATCAGATTATCGATGACCAGTGTTTTGATACGAAACTAAGTCTGGCTATGGACTTAGCCGGCAATCTCAGGAGTATCTCTACTTTCAGATCCAAAGGAAATATAAAAAACGGGTCGTTTTCATTATCTATTTTCTTAGACCTCTTGCTCTTTTTCGTCATGGAGGCCATTCTTCACTTCCCTCTCACCGTTTTGATTTGTATTGTCTCTCTTTACCCTAATTTGTTTAACTCTTTAAACCTATTAAATTTTTAAGCCTACGGTGCTTTTAACATTTTAGGTTTTTTTTTGTGAGTAATGGAAACCCTTCTATACTTCTATTACAATTAAAAAAAATGAAAACTTCACTTTTTCAGTTTTTGCTATTTCCGTATTTCTATTGATGTTGCAAAACCTAAAAACTTTTCATAACTAGACAAATTCAGCGGCTTCTTCGGATTCTCTGTTTCGTATAAGCTTCACGAAACTACTTTGCATCAATATGTCTTGCTTCTTGAACAAGTAATAGAAGACTTATGTATTCACAGAAGTTTATATGCATTAGCTTCTTCCTTTTCTCCCACCGATGTTAATTAAACCAGGAAACTTAATTTCCAATACCATGGCTATCAAGAGGACTTAACCTATCATGTAAACCAATTGCAAACTCACCCGGATTAGCTTAGAATTCCGCAATCTACATGGGAGGAGCAAAATAACAAAACATTTGTTATCTTTTCTTCTGGGATCCAAACATTTTTTTTATCATGGTTTCCTAGGGCTGCATCACTTAAAGCTGCGAATTCTAGGTTAGATTCGAGAAGCCAGTCACCAGAGATACCAGAATAGCCTTGTGGATTAAATATACATGGAACTGCAGATGCGATCCATGTGGCTCAATTCTTTCTTCTCTCCCTTGAAGAAACTATAGCGTCAATTCTGCTCAAAAGAAGAGTATGCTCTCTCTCTGTATCTTATACATATGAACATTTGATATCTATTTTCCAATATTATGTAATGTATTCACATATAACAGTAAACTTGTATAGTCTCAGACTTGTATATTCACAGAAGTTGATATGCATTACCTGAGCATCAAAGAGGATGCGGTAATGCACTGTTAATTTGGAATGCTAGTCACAAACTAATCTCTAAAGCGAAGGGATTTTAGTGAATGGAGATTATCGAAAAAGCCAAAATTTTTTTTAAAGGAATGGTGGAACAGAGCCGACCTGAGCAATCCAATTCTGAAATGGCATGCTCTGTTTCACTAAAAGAAGTTGAAACTTCTTCTAATGAATCCAACAAAGATGGTTGTGGTTCTTCTTCTTCATGTGTTTCGCCGTATACTTAACCGTCATGGTAAGGGTTTATTGTAATTTTTGTAGGGTTTTGTTATCTTTTTGGAATTAAATCTTGTTTTGGAATGTGTATGGTACTATGGTTTGTGGACATATGGCTCGATGACCAAAGCCACGCTTGAAGTTTCCTTCATCTGTTTTCTGTGTTCTTGACTCTGTTTTGTTTTCGCTAGTATAATACTTGGTTTACACTCTGTATTGTTTTATAGATGACTACCACATTGATAAAAAAATTTAAAGTTTAATTGCTCGTACTTGGATTCATTTTATTCACAAAAATGAAATTTATAAAAATGAAATCAAGGTGTGACAAAAAAAATGATACCTCTTGAGATCGAAGATTTATATCCCCTCGGAAATATCGCATTGCACCATATTCACACGGAATTATTTTTTCTTTGAATTCACATTTCCACATAAGTTCAAAAACATATTTCCTGGTCCATAGAAGTTGAAAACATATTTCTCCAATTACGGTTCAAATTGATTAAATCTAGGGGTGTCAATGCGGATTAACCCGTCCCATTTAGCGTGCTTCGCTGTGGGTCCAACTTTATTTGTGGGTTAAATGGGTCAACCCGCATAACCCGCGTTCATAAATATAATAACCCTAATCCGCTCTATTTCATGACTGTGGGTTATGCAGTATATCCGCAGTTTTCTTAATTGTATTTCTATTTTAATATACAACATAAATTTTAATTAAAAGGTATTAGAAACAAGATTATACAATCATAAGATGCACAATCTATATGTTATGAAACATTTTTAATAATATAAAACATAAATTTGATAAATATAAGAGGTAAAATTATTCGTTAATTTATTTTATAGGGTTTGACTTTACAAAATTAAGAGACAGTTATGTTTTATATTAACATTATATATTACTCAACATTATAATTTTTTTTTTAGTTTGATTATTTATAAATTTTGATTATTTTTGTAGTTTTTTATATGTCTGCGGGTTGGTCTGCTGACCAAATGGTCAAACCCGCATTAACCCGTTGTCCATAATAGGCTAACCTGCAAAACCCACTTTTTATGTAGACATAAAATATATAACCCTAACCCGCTTCATCGCGGAGCGGTCTAAACATAACTTGTAGGTTTAAAACCCACATTGACACCCTTAATTAAATAGAAACTAAATGCTCTTGAGGTAAACCAATTTAAGTCTGGTTTTGGTTATCAAAAATATGTTTTTGAATCTTAGTAGAGGGGAAATGTTTTTGAAAACATACTTTTGTGTGGAAATGGTGTTATACTCTACTTTGATAATATACAAGCATGCATAATGTTTCAATAGAAATGAATGTTTTATGTGATAATGTAAAGTATGTTACATCTCATGCAAAATCCATCCGGTTCGGTTTTAACACACAGAAAAGTTAAATGCGTTGCCGGATCGTAGTAAATAATAAGCACTACGTGACGTTTTTTAATCTTCTTCTTCTTCTTCTAAAACGTTTTGGTTAAGTAATGCGTATTTGCGACATAAATCTCCGATATCTTCGATTTTGAATTGCTCGTTATAATCATGTCTACGAAATATCTCTGATTCAGAGTGAAGGAGAAATCCGGATTCTGAGTAGTGAAATGGCGTCTAGGATCGTCGGTGGAGGCGTATCCTTGTCGGAGGTATATAGTAGTGCGAAACGGATTCTACTCAAGGCTCGAGATGGAATTGAGAGGTTGGAGAGGTTCGAGTCATCTTCTATGGATTCTCCTGATCTGACTTCTTCCGTCAAACGAGAAATCACTGAAGTCCGATCTCTCTGCTCCAACATGGATGCTCTCTGGCGCTCAATTTCTGTTAAATCTCAGCGTGATCTCTGGAGAAGGTCAGCAATCTCTCATTTGAATTCTTGATTCATCTTTCGTTTTTCAAAATATTGAAGTGAAATCACGAAATATCAATAGGATTTGGAGAATCTTAAACCAAAGGACTTAGCTATCTATGAATTATTTTTGAGTTCAATTCATGTATTGCATCTTACGAATTCGTCATTAGTGATCTGAGATGCCTGAAATGTTACAGTTTCTACACACACATGTTTAGAGATCTCTGAATACATATCCTCTTTTGGTTTGTGGATGGAGTTCGTAACCTTGAAGAGTAGTTTCGTTCAATTCACTGTGAATGTATTCTGAAATCACAAGCACATTTGGGGTTACTTTTGGCAGAAAGGTTGAGCAAGTCGGAGAAGAGGCCGAGTATTTGAACCAAAGTCTAGAGAAATACATGTCAAGGAATCAGAGAAAGATGTTGGAAGCAAAAGAGAGAGCGGATTTGTTAGGCAGAGCGAGTGGAGAAGGAGCTCACATTTTGCAAATATTTGATGATGAAGCTCAAGCACTGAACTCTGTTAAGAATTCAAAGAGAATGCTCGAAGATTCGTATTCGAGTGGAGTTGCTATCCTCTCCAAATATGCTGAACAAAGGGATCGTTTGAAGGTAAAACTCTGTGATCATCTTTTGATGCCATTAACAGATTTTGATGCCATTAACATTGGATAATTGAATCTTTCAGAGCGCACAACGTAAAGCTTTGGATGTTCTGAATACTGTAGGGCTCTCCAACTCTGTACTTAGGCTCATTGAAAGGCGCAATCGTGTTGATACCTGGATCAAATATGTTGGTATGATCGGAACAATTGTTATCTTGTACCTGTTCATAAGATGGATGCGCTAAAACTAAGAAATTGAATCAGAACGAATACATTACACAGATTGTATTATAGAGAGTTATGTGACTTGTTCTTACTTCTTGTGTGTTGGTAAAAGGATGCAATTTTGTTTTGGTAGTCTCTTACATGACATTACCAACATCTGAATCCAATTCATTAATCTTTAATTTCCTTTCCGGTTAATATGCAAAATCCATCCGGTTTGGTTTTGTACATACAGACAAAAAAACATTCGGTTCGTTCGAGCCCTCTAATAAAGTAGAATGTGTGCCGGATCGTAATAAATGATAAGCACTACGTGACGTCTTTCAATCTTCTTCTTCCTCTCCAGGTTTTGATTCAATCATGGGACCGATTTGGTCAAAAGCCAATAAATACACTTCAATCTAGTTAGTAAACTCCGCCGTCGAATCCATGGCCTCTCGCCGTCACCACCACCACGACTGCTTACGTCATCAGAACCACCACCACAATAATATCCCTCTAGTCGCCACGTCATCACTCTGCTGCACCTACGGCGAATCTAATCCTTGCTGCACCCAATCAAACCACTCTTCTCCGTCGCCGGAGAATCTTCTTCATCTCGTAGCTTCTTACCTCCAAAATCAGCAACAAGAAACCAAATGTTCTTGCGAATCTCCGTATCAGAGCTTCAACGTTGTAAGACACCAACATCAAAAGAAGAATGTTCCACAACCACGAGAATACGACCATGTTGTTATGTCTTGTCTTCTCCGTAAAATCGATGATCTCGAGGCATCACTCGAAAATTTTTCAGCTAGCTACGACCAACGTCGGAATCGACATTCTACATTGAGAGATTCAGCAGCGCGTGTCATTCAAACCCATTTCCGTTCTTACCTGGTTTGTAGATCCGTATCCTTTAGGTACCTCAAAGAGCTTGCAACGATAAAATCTAGCTTCTTGTCTCTAAAATCTTCAATTTCTGGGAAACTCATTTTCCCTTTTAAAGCTGTTTCTCGGAAAGCTACAGAGTTACTTCTTCAACTGGATTCGATTCAGGTATTAAACATATTTCTGTGATTTCTTTGAAGTTTTGCCATTTAGTTTTACAGACCTTTGATTCAGTATCATTCACATTCAGGGTAGGATTGATCCAATGATACGAAATAGTAAGAGATCATTGAGCAGAGATTTGGTGAGGTTTTTGCAGTATGTTGATGATTGTGCTATTAAAAGGTGTGAATTTGTTGCTACGTCTACAATAGATGTGAGCTTTAAGGGTAGCCGCAATAAACTTAATGGCAAAAAGCCTCAGGGTTATGGTATAGTAGAAGATAGAACAATCGAGAAATTGCGGAATCGAATGGGAAAATTCGTTGTAACTTCTAGTGAAGATGAAGATAACAGTGCAGAGGTAGAAGAAATCACTACTGATGATAGTGATGAAGTCCAAAGAAACTCTATTGATATGAGCAAGAAAAGTAGCTCTAAGTCTATAAATGGGGGTTTTGTGAAAGGTAATGTTGTGAAGCATCCGGTTGAAAGATCTGTTGTATTGGACAAGAACAGAAATGTGTATCAGGGAAATGGAAATACGGATGATCTAACTTCGAGTGCAGAGGAGGATTCAGTTGATGTTGGCGAGGAAACCGTGGTGATTTCCAGGGATAACGGAGTGAGGCATGGTTTGAAAACTAGGAACGGGGTTTTGGTGAAAGGAAGTGGAGGGAAAACAACCAGGGTGGTGAAAAAAGTTAGCTATGACAAGAATGGGAATCTCTATATGGTTTACGTAGATAAGAATGACCTAACGTCTAGTGCAGAGGATGATTCAGGTGATGGTGATGACGAAATCCTTGTGACGTGTGGGGATGATGAAAGGAGGCAGGGTTCGGAAACTAGGAAGAGGGTTTCAGTGAAAGGAAGTGGAGGGGAAGCAACTCAGGTTGTGAAAACTGTGCGCTTTGATGAGAAAGGGAACATATATAAGGTTTATGGAGATACGCCAGAGTCAAGCGAGGGAGATGACTCAACAAATGGATCAAACGATGGAAATGGAAAAGAGATAAGGAATGGGAATGAGATTGAGGAAATCAAATATGTTCCTAAGCAAAACGAGAACTTTGAAGAAGGTGAAGAAGAAGAAGAAACTCATTCTGAAAATGAAGTCTCATCTTCAGAGGGCAGTGAAAGGGACACTACAGATAGAAGAAACGTTAATCACCTGGGAAGTAACAAAGAAAAGAAAGAGGTTCAGCTTCATAAAGGAAGGTTAATGTACACTCCTCCATTGCCACTAAAAATGGAACCTTGACAAGTGTTGAGTCATGAAAATAATCAAAGTCCTTCCAAGAGAAGAGTTCTTTGGTCATGACTAGTTTAAGTGCAGAAGCTGCATTTTGGTATGTTCTGTGAACTTCAATAAGATAGCTTTTGCTGTTGATTTTGTAATATAACCAGATGGTTAAGATTAGAGTTTGAATTTCCTGTGAGAAGATGTGTGAGAGTGCTTTTGATTTGCTTAGTGTTTTTTCTATCTTTATGAATTCTCTATGCCATCTCTGACTTCTGAATTGATGTTTTCTAGATAATTGCTATTCTTTTAGGTTGGATTGTAATCTTATTTTTGTATTCAACAAGAATGTTTGGGTGGTTGCATTTTTTTTTTCTCTTCATCTATATTCTAAATTTTATTCTTGAAACAACTTTTTCGTGCCAATCTCTTAATTAACTTTTTTCATCCATCTTAAATATCAATTTGGTGTTTAAAATTTTAAAAAACCTACAAAAACTTTTTAATTGCGACATATTTACCGTTAATACCATTAGTTAACAGTTAAATCTCTGTTATTCTTCCGTTAGGCGACACATGTACGGCTGATTTAAGCGATACGTATCGGCCGAATAAAAAATCAAATAAAAATTTTGAAAAATTGAAAAAATTTCAGAAAAAAGTAAAAAATAAAATAAAAGAAAAAACTAAAAAATTAAGAAAAATATAAATAAAATAAAATTCTAAAATTTTAAAAAGTCAAAAACATTAAGAAAATCAAAATAACTTTTAAAAAACAATAAATTAAATACAACCCATTACCACCTAACTATAATCATAATCCACCCGATTGGAAAATCCTCAACTCCAAAATCCTAATTCAAAATTCCTCAAGAATCCTAAAAATCTTCAACAAATCAAATGTTTATTACATGGTAATAGATGTTTCATCATAAAGTTTTGACGTCTTACTAAGTGTTTTGTTGACATTCAAGTCATGGGAATGAGTTGATGAAACACCTACATAAATGAGTTAATGAAACATGTAATATAAATGGGTTGACTGAAGCATCTAGTGTTGGAAGCACCTACAGTGCTAGAAGCATCGACAGTGCTTCATCAACTCATTTATGTAAGTGCACTTATTACTATACCGAAAACACTTAATTTGTTGAAAATTTATAGGCTTCGTGACAAATTTTAAACTAGAGTTTCGAGTTGAGGATTTTTTGAATCGGGTGGATTATGATTATAGTTAGGTTGTAATGGGTTGTATTTGATTTATTGATTTTTTAAAATTATTTTGATTTTCTTATTTTTTCCTATTTTTTTATTTATAAAATTTATTTTATTTATATATATTTTTCTTAATTTTCTCAATTTTTTCTTTGATTTTTTTATTTTTTAGAATTTTTTTCAATTTTTCAAATTTTATTTAGTTTTTTATTTGGCCGACACGTGTCGCTTAAATCAACCGTACATGTGTCGCCTATCGGTGAAATGACAAAGACTTAACTGTTGGCTAACAGTGTTAATGGTCAATGTAGAAATAAACCACAATTAAAAAGTTCATGCAGGATTTTTAAAATTTTAAGCACCAAATTGAGACTTAAGACGGATGAAAAAGTTCATTAAAAAATCGGCACTACTGAAAAAGTTCATTAAGATTTAGGGTGTTTTTCCTATCAAATACATCATAATTATTAGTGGGATTGTCTCACGTAAGACTTAGAAGAATTCGGTTTTTGTTGCATTTGGTTCACTCGGTTAAATTTTTTTCGTTAAAAATATTAAATTTATTTACTATCTTTTATTTGTGAGATAAAAAAAGAACTGAGTAAAATAAAAACTACAACAATTACGAAAATGATGAACAACTTGGTTGTCCACATCAGACAATTTTTTTTTCTTGTGACCATAGCAAACTGGCTCGCTAGGACTGCGGTCTATATAATAATATCCAGACCCGACTTGCTAAATTTGATGGACAAATGAGCCGGCCCCGCGAGGTTCATTTTTAATATTTTAGTTTGAATTCATTTATTTAAAAAATATTTATAATAATGATATTAAATTTTAATAACTAAAGATAAAAACTTATAAAATTTCATATAACAAAATTACACATGTATTTGTAGTTTAATACATATTAATATTAAACATACATAAAAAACTTTGCTTCTATTTAGAAAATAACAAATAAATAAAAATGGTAAAAAGCTAAAAAAATCTTATAGAATATAAATTTTCATATATTTGCTATACTAGATTACAAAAAAAAAATTTATCGACAAATTTCAAATAATATTTGTATCATGTTTAAAAATATACAAAATTTTGATTCTCTATTCCGACTAAAAAAAATCGCGATTTCTATTTTTCAGATATTTTTTTAAAAGTATTTTAATTGGTTTTAAAATAAAGTTTTGAGAACATTAATGATCAAAAATCATGTAATAAGTATGAGAACCTAAGATTTTAATAAACTATCAACTATGTATTGTTTTTTTTAAATAAAACGTAGCCCCAAGAGTAACCTACAAATCCGCGGACAAAACCCGCTAGACCCACAATCCTCAACGGGTTTGTCTACTAGACCCGCTTTTAAATGGGATAAAAATATATATGTCCAAATTCGCTCGACCACGGACCGGGGCGAAGCCTGCGAGCGTGTAGCCCTCTTGACACCTCTACAAACAACCATCTAAGTACAGGTAAAGACAACTAAAGTAGAAAAGGATACTAAGAGATTCCCGCTACTAAGAGACCGTCAACTCCGACCAGTGACAGCCCGCACCGTCTTTCACCTAGAACCAGGATCTATGACACTGAGGGTCAGTGCATCATCTATTTTCACCATTGAATGTCCGAGAAACACTCCAAATAATTGCTAGGAGCGTGATAGGTCTAGTTCGCCCTTGAAGCTAACCCAACAACACCTACAACTTTTTCTTGGAATGACAAACTTCAAAATACTGAGCCACTTTGGAAAAACAAAGTGCTAAATAAACAACTTAACAATCCAAGCTTATGAGATCACCAACACTTGAACACGAAGACAACAACAAGAACCACAGACCCACACAAACTAGAACACTAATGGGAACTATCCATGGGAAGCCTAACCAGAAACTCACCTAAGACTACAACCCTCAGCCATGGGCTCACCACGCTAGAAGAGCAGTCCTCAGGCCTGAGGTAGAGTAAGCAAAACCGTCACCACAAACTAAAAGAGAAATAACAAAGGAAGTTACTAGCAGCAGTTCTGACGAGTATGACAGAGCCGACGTGCCCCTCCAACAACCTCTAAACCTTGTGACGCCGTATTCATACAAGCAAGAAGAAGAGATGTGAAAGGACCGCTTTTCCACAGCCTTGAACTAGGCGGATCTACAAACTCAATCTTTGCAGATCTGAGAATCCAGGTTGAGTGGAGATAACCTAAATCGCGGCATGTCATGACAGGCTAGGTAGTGGAGAAGCACCAGAAGAGGAAGATAGAGAAGGGGCTCTTTTTTTGGCGGCAGTGAGGCTCATCAATCGCCGAAAAAGAAAAACAGAGAAGAAAGATGGTGTATGCAAGGGGAGAGAGAAGAGAATAAATAAATCGAGGAGAAAGAAAGCTAACCTCTCTTCTCTTTTTTTTTGTCAACAAACATTTCAATAAGACCAAACACCAAAACAGTGATGGAGCAGTTTACAAAACTAAACCAACAAGTGACTCTCTAATAGAACGAGTGAGAGCATCAACCTCTCTTCTCTTTACTCGATTAAATTAATATTAGTTTCTATAAAATCTTATTCAATTATTTACCATTTTTTTACCCTATTATTTTATTACAAATTAACTTCAAAGTTTTTTCTATCTAGAAAACTAAATAAACAATTAATGGATCACTAATCAAGACACGTTTTATAAATAATATCTTTTAACTTCCCCCCCATAGGCGATTTCCGGCAAATCCGAGGTGATTTCCGGCGAATCCGAGGTGATTTCCGGCGAACCCCTTGAGACGATTCCCGGTGGAAATAGACGGCGACCTCTCCACGAAGACTTAAGGCGATATCCGGCCTTTCTCCACAGCGGTTCCCAAGTGTTTTCTTCCCTTCTTTTACATCTCAATCCCCTCGATAATCAAAGGTAGATCCACCTTTTCCTTTTTGTCTTTTCGTTAATTGGCTTCTTGGTGGTGGTCTTTTAGATCGAGAATGGGATTTCAAAAATCTGAATCCTCTGTTTACTCTCCATCTATTACCCTTAAATCTCTTATTAAACCCTAATGGTGGTTTTCGGTTTCAAAGAGAATCCTTTGTCCGATTATCTGTTTTTCAATGGTGATCTAGTACGCTTTAGTCTCTCATACAAAGGGAATAATCCCTCTGATTTTGATAACGTTAATTTCACAATCTCTGGTACTGTTACGATCCAAGTTTATGAAACACTAGCTATAAGAAATAGAAGTCTGATCTCTGGATGTAAAACTTCCCTGAGACTTATAACTTTACTTTACCCATGTATAATTCTGAAACCTAAAGACACTGAGTCACTAAGTTATGAATCACGAAGCAACTCTTTGTTCTCTTCTGGTTTTTTCTCGAACAATTGGAATTTGACATATCCTTTCTCTATTTACAAACTAATAGGAGTATTGGAATCTGTAAAACACTTAGATCACACTGGTTACGTGGATTACTTTTATCATTCACTCAAGGGGAATGAACCCAAGGATTGTGATAACATTACCTT
>OVAX01002631.1:0-27443 GCA_900406405.1 Lepidium africanum | reverse complement strand
CTTTCGGCTTTGCACTCGGAGGTGGAGGCTATCCTTTGGGCTATGGATTCTCTGATATCTTATGAGTGCTTTGAAGTGGAGATAGCAACAGATTGTTCGGATGCTATGAAGTTGCTTCTCTACCCTGAAGATTGGCCAGCGTTTCAACCATACCAGGAGGAGTTTCACAGGTTGAAATCTTTGTTTAGTGCTTTTTCTCTCCATGTAATTCCGCGCTCTCTAAACCATAAGGCTGATGCTCTCGCTCGTTCTTCTCGAGAGTCACCTATTGGTTTCGAAGTGTAACTTTTATTTTCACCTCTCTGGTGATTATCTAAGCTTGTTGACAAAAAAAAAAAACATTAGCCTAATTATATTTATCATTCCTCATACGAAAAAATGTTATTCTAATTATTGTTCACAATGATATTAAACAATTTTGAAACCCTTTCTATTCGTCCTTCTTCTAAAAGAATTCGATTAGATCCAACTGGCTTTTCCATTTATCTTGACAAGAGACATTGATTATAGAACCAACCTGATTAATGGAACTAAGCTGCAGATTACAAGAATGACGAGTTCGTGCATCAAGGCTATGATTATTTTCGGCGATAGAATGGGCAATAGAGTGCTACTCCCAAAATCAAATAATTTTTTTCCGTCGATTGCTATGATGTCATGGTCGAAGACAATATAGGCTCCTGTTTATTTGATATTTTTAATTACTGTTTGGTTAAACATTTGAATAAAATTATCAAGTTTTGTTGACTTTCAATTTTTTTTACCACGTGATGTTTTTTTAAAAGAAATTAATAATTCTAATAGGTTAATCTATTATACCTATTTAATTTATTTAAAATAAATTAATAGTATATGAACCCGACTAATTAGAATATTTTGATAAATTATATTTGTAATTTTCTATTTATTGATAATACCTTTTTGGCATAGATATATTCAAATTTGTAAATTCTGTTTTGTAAAATTTGGAAAATAGGTAATATACAATTTTATCACAATTAGCTGGAATAACTACATATTGTACTTTAAGATTGTCAAAACGTTTTGGTGAGAAAAGACTATAGTGAATACAAAGTTTCAAATTTGTACTTTAAGTATGCAACTACTGTTTTACCATGTGATCTTAATTTAGATGACCAGTTTATCTCACCATTTAATTACAATGATATTTTCGCTGGAGAATATCATTCAGGATCTTCTGGCGGAGAAGTTATTCATACTTCAGTAATTATATTTATGTTCTCCACTCTTTTATATCTTTATATATTATTAACTTTATTTTTCTTATATTAGATGTTGTTGGTAAAGTTGTTACTATTCACCACATTAATGTCATAAAGTATCTAAGTCAATCAATCAAGAAGATTGATTTTGAGATTAGGGATTATAAGTAAAATTGACAAACCTTTGTTTGTTATTTCGCTTTGTTATAAACCACTAATTTTGTGATTTTCGACATTTTTGTGGTGCTAATTTACTTCTTTATCTCTTTTAATATTAGTGATTGTTCATTTGTCAGGTCTATTATTGAGTCCTTTGTCAAACATTGTACTGAATCCGTTGATGGCGTTATCTACTTGCTTATTTGTTTTGCAAAATTCAGCAATGGAATGGTAAAATTGTATATTTAAATAGATATAATAATTAAAACAATATTATCATTCTTTTTTTCTTCTAATTATGTAATCTTTTATTTTGTACATATACACATTTTCTTTGCAATACTTCTAAGAAATCAAAATTTTCACGAGTCCTTCCATACCTCATATCCAATCATTAAAAACGTATAAATCATAGTAATAATTCTTTTCAAATCTAATGAGCTTATAATTTTGTTTTTATTTATTCATATATTATTTTATGCAAAATTTTCTGTTTGGAAGATGATTGTATTCGTGTTACTAACAAGTCAAAAAGAAAATTTTTATGATGATATTTGGCTTAAATATCCAAGGAGGTTTATCGATGAATTATTTAAAACAACTGAAAAGTGTATTAAATTCATTTTAATTTTTTTATTTGTTTTTGCAGGAGTTTTTTTTCAAAACGCCAAAGTGGTTAACTTATTATTTTCTTATTGGCAAATGTCGTATTATGTGTACTATTTTGGAAATCGATTCATGGAAGCAATGCTTGTATTATTTCTGCTGCAATGTATGTAACAATGATGCTTTTCCAAAGGCGCCAGATGATGTATTTGACGAAAATTATCCTAAGTATTGTGCTTTTTGGTGTAATTCATGCAAAAAAGATACATCATTTGTGACTTCAAGGTAAATTGATTTCTAGTCAATATTTTGATTTCCTTTACCTAAACTTTTATTTTGTTTTATAATGTGGGTTTAATTAATTACTTTTTCATTAGGATAAACCTAAAATTATGTATAATGGATAATACTGGTGTAACCACATACACATTGTCTAATAGTTAGCCATTGAAGCTATAGGAGAAAGAGTATTTGATTCATTGATTAATCGTTCTGATGAGGTAATTGAACCTATTTTGTTTTTTGTTTAATTTTTATTAGTTAATAATTATATTATCATCTCTATATTATTAATAAATAACTTTTGCAATGTGTAGATTGAATTCCTTGAAAGAATGTCTCTCGCCATTTAGGATTTGTTTGGAAAGACTTTCCAGTTTAAATTTTAGTATTGATGAGGGAAAAAATTGTTATAATCGTTAGACATACACGGTCGAAATCTTTGGTGTAATTGTTATCTTGAGATTTCTCAGATTATCTAATTCCATGCATGATTGACTTGCTTCCTTAATATACAAGTGCATGATTGACACCAATGAAGAATCAAGTAAAAATTTTATGAACTTATTATTTTCAAAATTTCAATAGCTATGTATTTTTTTGTTTCTGTATAGTGATTTCATAATATCCACAGCATTATTGACATATAACGATTTTTCAAAACAAATTGCTAGAACTTCACAATGTCTTTCAATCAAATGGTTTTAATCACACACCTAGAAATTCTGTATCTATTGATTATTATAATCAACATCCTTCAATTTTGTTATAATTTGGTAAACTATAGGAAGATTTGTTATGATTATAGGACAATTTGTTAATCTATATACTACATAAAGAGATTTAATAATTACTACATTTAATATCTTAAAATACATAGAACTATAAATTCATTAGATAAGAACTTCGAATTCATAACATAACAACTTCAATTCTATTTCTAACAACTTAAAATAATTCTAATCTTCCACAAATATCATGATGTCTCATAAGCACACTTTACATGTTCCTAATAGTGGTTGATCGTTTTCATCATTCATTAAATCCCATCCTTCGAAATCTGGAAAAATCTTCAGATGATCTCCATTGCACACACATCCTTCTCTTTCGTACGCATATCTGAAAATAATAAACTTATCCCGTCCAAACCAAAAAAAATTTTTTGGTCAAACCTACTGTCGTCCTATGTACTTGTTCCAAAATATTGTAACCTCACTCTTTTAATAATTCTCCAACACATATACAAATCAATCCATAGATTAATGATATTTCCAGTATCCCCTTATCACTAGCTTGAACTAACTTATCCATTCTGTCTATGAGCAAATTATTGCAGAATAAATTTCTTACACCGGTTCTATATATTGTCTCGGGATTACCTAATTCACATAACCTCTAATAGAAGTTGTTGAAAGACACTTGGTTCCTTGGAAATGGATAGAACGGAACCAAAATGGAGAGGCCAACCTCACACTATGGATCGTATCAATACCATCAAGCGCACATCACGAAACTATGTCGAATAAAATTTCCTCGGGTAATAACATGAAATCCATAATTCCAAAATAATTGCTCTGCAACAAAAGGATAATATTCACAATGGTGATTTTACAAATAATATGTTAAACATAGATTTATAAATTTAGTTGAAAAATAAACAACGAATTAGAAATAAAATCTCAACGTAAACTTAAAAAGATTCAGATTTCCATTATTGACTAACCAAGTAATAGCAAGAGTCTTGTACAACAAAGAAACATATAAACTATTATCTTTTATTATGTTTTTCCGCAAATGATAACTACTATATATTTATCGACGGAAAACATATACAAAACTACTAAATTTACTTATCTTTAAAAATTTATTAAATTAAAATAAAACTAAACAAAAGAAGAATTTTGAAGTGATTTCATTCAAAATTTTTAGTTGTTAATAACAATTTTTTAAACCCGTTTTGTACATCATTTTGAAATCAAAAGTTTCATATTTGAAGTAGATACATTGGTGATCAATGGCAGGTGTTTTTACACTGGTTTTTGGTTTTAGTTTTTACTAAAAACCAAAATATACCCAATCAAGTTTTTACAAAACTAGTTTCCCTAAATTTAGGGAAACTAGTTTATATATATATCTAAAAGTTCTCTTCATACCTAAAGATAAAACTAATAAGTATAAAATTTGAAGATTGTAAGTTATAATTAATAAATTTTTGAAAACTACTTAATATTGTAATTCTTAAAAAATGCTTTAAATATTATAAGAATGATTTTATAATTCTGAAATATTAAATTTTTAAAATAATGGTTTAAATATTATAAGAATGAATTTATAATTTAAAATAATGCTTTAAATAAATAAAAGTAAAAACTAAAAATTACAGAAATCACCATGCACACTTTTGAAAAACTAAAATCTACCCCAAAAACCAAAAACTAGAAATTAAAAACCAAAAAACCAAAAACTAAAAACCAAAAATCAAAAACTAAAAACCAAAAGCTAAAAACTAGGTTACCATTCATAGCCATTGTTTATGATTTTGTATGAATCTCTTTGTCTTTGCACCTATAAAATAGGAATAGTTTCTATACATAATTATATAAAAATTGTATAGAATAGAAAGCAACTTTGATCATTTTTCAATCTCTATATTTTTGGATCTACGATTTCTAAATTTTACTCTATACAAAATTAAATCCAAATCGTACATAAAAGAACGTAAATTACAAGTAGTTTCTCTGTTAAAAAGAATTCTTACCTTTTATTTTTTGATCTGATTAAGCAACAAGAATTTGCAATCTTCAATTTGTCTTTCTCTTTGATGATTCAACAATGGCGGTTTAAAAGACTTGGAGATGATAACCGTTTATTATACCATCTAGAATATATTCTTTTGTTGATTTTGATTTGTTAATTTAAAGTTCTTCTTACATGTAATCACTTAACCGTATTCCAATAAAGAAACTATGATTTTGGATTTGTTTAAGATACTTTCGTTAAAAAGATTTTGTGTATCTCAATTTTAACTTATTTCCTAATTTATTTAATAGTTGCCAACAAATCTTAGTATTGTGGCATATTTTTTAATATCGAATTTAATAGAATCAGCTGCTTATCTTAGTATATAATATCAGTGTTTGAATTTAAAACAATTTAAATTAAATAGTATAAATATATTTATGTATATCTATAATACTTTAATTATTTCAAATACTTTATATAATCTATAATAGCATACTGTTAACCATAACTCTAAAACTTTGAGTATGTACCACAATAATTCACAAAAGAATCATCATATAAAATTTTCTATATATTGATTGTATATCAGTAATTATAAGATATTCAAATATGTAAATACTGTTTGTAAAACTTGCAAAAATAGTTAATATACGATTTTAGTATATATTCGGTTATGACTTCAAATGGTAACAAATACCCATGTTTATTTTTTATTTGTTATTTTTTTCAACCATTCATTATTAGGTTATGTTATTCTTTATCAAGATATCCATTGTTGCCACAGTTAGATGATTCTCGTAATCAAGTTCAACTAAACCAGTATTTGTTTGAGGAGCTCAACTATAATTGTGCCAAGCTGAAGGAAGAGCATGATGTAGAGGTCAAATGTCTAACACATGAGCAGGAGATTATTTATGATAATGTGGTACATTCTGTATTGAACCATCAATGTGGTATTTATTTTGTTTATGGTTCTAGAGGTACTGGGAAAACATTTATTTGCAAAGTTTTATCACCAGCTATATGGTTTAAAGGAAAAATAGTTATAAATTTTGCATATAGTGGAATTGCACTACAGGAAAAATGGGTTGTCTTAGTGTCCGAAAAACGCTATCAGAAGATACGATAACGTTTTTTTAGACGCTTTATCATCGCCCGTCATAATAGGTCAGACACTTTAGATAGGGTTTTTTGTATTGCTATCAAATTGTCATATATCATAACGCATTTTAGTCTGCAATCAGAAATTATATAATAGCCTTTGTTTTGTGTTATTAATAACGATATTCTACATGAATTTTCGAATTTTGAATTCCAAAAACTCCCAATTGTAATATACAAAAACAATATTAATAATAATAGTTATAATTTACAAAGACATGTTCAGTCATGCTAAATATAGTAAGTTGCTCTACCTCATATCCTAAACAAAAATATATTCAACAATAGTAAGAGAAATATTAACAGAAAACCACGAAAATTGAAATAATCGTAGCCATCTTCAATGCCTCTAATCTTCCTAAGGTCTTTCTTTTCTTGTTTGTCTCTACCATTGGTTACTCACAGATTTTCAAGAGGAAGACCGGCTAAGACATCGATTGTACCTGAGATCTGAGGACTGGTGAACTTTCCATTAAATCAGAGGTTCCTAAACACTTACAATGATTTTAGACGTGTTAGAAAGGCAAACGTTCCTTGTAGAGAATTCTTGAAAGAACTGAACGAAAAGTCCCTGAAACATATGTAATTTTTGTCAAATATTTTACTAAGATCAAAACTTCTGAATATATGAAATCTTTATTAGAATCTTACATGGTTGTGAGAGAAGTGAGCTTGGTGAAGTCGATATCTATCTGCCCCTTGAATTGATTGTGACCAAGATTTCTGAATTTTTTGCACATGAAAAAATACTGACATTCACATCTTTATGCTTGAGAAATGTGAAATCAATCAATCACTTACAAATACTTAAGTGATGCCATCTGAGAACTGAATCAATCGTTGCTGATTTAGAGGAAGCTAATATTGTAAATAACCTTCAAGATTATTGATGCTTAGATCGCTGCAAGTTCCATCAAAGAATGTGATTTTTTAAGACTAGTTATCTCTAATCACACAAAAATTAAAATAGTTAGGAGTATTTAACAGATTGATCTTTTAGCTCTGTAAAAAAAGTCATTTATCACAAGTGTTCCAGAGAGCTCAAGACCTGGCAGTTTTCTGCCAAATTAGATTCAAGCCATTGCATGTTAGATATAAAAACATCTGATTTAAAGTAGCGAACAAGGATTTTTTATACGAAATCACTAACAATTGAGTAAGTCAATGAGCCAGAACAAGTTACGCCTCTCCAATTCTGGCCATAAGGATCACCAGCTGTTGCAGTCCATTGTGTTAGTTGAGATAGAGAATGCATAGTGCTGAACAATGTGTTCAATGCTGAAAGTGCATATAGTTTGAAATCATAGCTCATTAGAAGCCCAATCCAAGAAACAAAAATAATCACAAAGTATAAGAACTTAGAGTAAAAACATAGAACCAATATCACAACAAAATAGAATAAGAACCAAAATCAAAGATGAGAAACATGTTATCGCATTCACCATAGCATACATAGATCAAAGCCGAGATATCCTCTCACCTGTCATCGTAGCATACATAGAATCATTGTCAGATTCAGGACTTGTTTGCCTTTGCAATGACCCCATTTAAAACAATGGAGAAAGAGTGTAAAATTCGAATACAACAAAACAGGATTGAGTAGCTCATAGAAAATCTAGAAATATTCCTTCTTCTTCAAATTCCCAAACCAAAACCTAAATCAAACAAGCCTTAACCAAAATTTCCGACGAGAAAAAAAAGAACTCTAGATCTAGATCTAAGATCAATAGAGAACATATTTGAAAAAAATGAATTGAAGAAATGAGATAAATAATCAAGAAGAAAAATCGATCAAACTTCTTCAAAGATCGAGAAGAAGATGATAAAATTAATACATAACACAAATTTTGTATGACCTCTAAGCACTTTACGACACTCGTAAGGAGCTTTTGCATTCCAAATTCAAGCGTACAATCATCAGAAGCAAAACAAGTGTAATACGAATCAGAAGACCAAGCTAGGTTAGAAATACCATTAGAGTAACCTTTGTATCGATAAATAAGAGAGTAATTCTTCGCATACTAGAGAATCATAGTCTTATCAACAAAATCAAAAGCGAGAAGATTGTCGTCATTGGAGAATTTAACGCAAGAGATCACCACCGTGTGACCTTCTAGGGTTTTCAGTTGATGGAAAAGCTTATACAACGAAACACCTCCATTACCACCGCTTGGCATCGCTGTTTGCCGTTATATTTATGCGATCTTCGCTCTAATGGTAAAAATATCAACAAAGTTTGAAAAGCATACTAATGAATAAATACATTCAGACAGAGATAGATGAAAAAGACTAAGATCGAGACAGCGAAAAGAGAGGTTGAGAGGAAAAAGAGTCGATGAGAGGAGAAAGAGGATGAGATGAAGAACAATAATTTATTTTATCTTTTAGGCAGATTATGCAATTGGAAAATTTTATTAGAGCCAAAATTTTCTAATAGTCGCGCTCTCGAGTTTTTACCACTTAACTTTTTAATAACGTTTGTATTGAGGAATAAATATGCTATTAGAGTTAATCTATAGTATTAATTTAAAAAAAATATACAAAAAATTAATAAGCACGAGGATAAGATAGCACTTATGAAAAACAAACGCTATATTAAATACGATTATATTAAAATAATAGCACAACTGCTAAAAACGCTATGCAGTTGTGCTATAAATACCCAATATTCTAGTAGTGTTGCTTCTTTACTATTAGTAGGTGGGAGGACTGCCATTCGAGATTTGGTATACCCATAAACGCTGATGAGTTTACAACTTGCTCTATGAAGAAAGGGTATGATTTAACTAATTTGATAAAAGAAGCATCTCTGATTATATTGGGTGATGCACCAATGATGAGCAAGCATTGTTTTGAGTCTCTTGATAGAAGCTTACATGATATAATTGGCGTTAAAAACAAACCATTTGCTGGAAAAGTTGTTGTATTTGGTGGTGATTTTTTACAAGTTTTACCGGTCATTGTTGGTGGTGGTAGAGCTGATACTATAATGAAAGCATTGAATGCATCCTATCTATGGAATGAATGTAAAGTTCTCATGTTGACAAAGAATATGTGGCTAATATCTTCTTCTACCATAAGTTTGGAGAACTTTGTAGAGATTCAACTTTTTTTCTGATTGGATTCTTTCCATTGGTGATGGTAGAATAAATGAACCTAATTGAGGTGAATTTCTAATTGATATTCTTGAAGAATTACTTATTTTGGGAGCATATGATCTAGTAATCTCTATATGTTCAGAAGTTTATGGTAATTTTTTAGATCATCTCTATGACCCAATGTTCGTTCAAGATAGGGTTATATTATATCCCACAAACATGGATGTTGATCTTATTAATGATCATATGCTTTCACTTCTATTAGGTATGCTTCTATAGTCCACAAACAGTGATGGTTATTCATGTTTGTTTTATAAACATGTTGATAATTATTTGAATAATACGTTTTATTCAAATTATCAGCTATCCTTATAATATTTGTTTGTCTTAAATATTCTTTGTAAGTGATGAAATGACATATTTGAGTGCAGACAACTTATGTCCAACTAATTCTTATTCGATTGATACAATTATTTTTAACACCATATGTTTTTAATAATATTAAGATGTCTGGTTTGTCGAATCATTCTATCAAATTAGAAGTCGGTGCTCCTATTATGCTAATGAGAAATATCAATGCTAAAGCTGGACTATGTGATGGGACAAGACTGCAAGTTACACAAATGGCTAAATCTGTCATTGAAGCCCGTAGAATCACTAGAGATAAAGTTGGTCATCTCTCCATCAGTTACAAACTTACCATTCAAAATGCGTCGTAGACAATTTCCTATTTATGTTGTCTTTGCTATGACTATCAACAAAAGTCAAGGTCAAACATTAAACAAGGTTGGTTTATTCCTTCTAAGATCACTATTCTCTCATGGTCAGCTTTATGTAGCAGTTTGTAGAGTGAAATCTAAAAATGGATTGAAGGTGCTAATTTTGGATAGAGAAGGAAACTCTCAAAGCAAGACAATGAATATTATTTACAAGGAAGTTTTCAATACATCATTCAATTTATGAGTTTGTAATTTTTTCGTCAAAGACTTTTGTATAATGACTTCAATCTATAAATTTTTCTATTTTCATTTATTCCACATTATTCAATTTTTTCTATTAATTATATTTTATACTTCAAAGATTTCGTAGCTTCCAATATGTGGTTTACAAATAACATTTTTGAAGCCCGAATAATAGTTTAGATCAAACTCTACATTCAAAATATAATTCTGAAATATTGTAGTTGGTACTCATATTCAAGACAACGGCTATAGATAAGTATATTGCATAACAATTTCAATTACTATAATACATAAGAACTTAAATTAATACATTACAAAAGATAAGTTAAATCAGAAACTGCTAATGGAAAATATGACAATTCATCACAAGTGAAATTACTTCTAATAATCTTCAAAATATCAATCTGATTTCGTAATCCCATAGGCAAATATGAGATATTCCTGATATTGGCTTATCGATTCTCTCATCAATATTATCCCAATCTTCAAAATAATCAACAATATACATAAACTTTCCATTGCGATTGCATTCATCCATAGCATACAACATTTGGAGTATAGTCAATGGAGTTCCTCCATTCCAAAGAAGACCTGTTGGACCGAATCATACACTTTGTCGAATTCTTCTCATTGTGTAAGACTATGTAACCTTCCTCCTTAGAACGCTCTAATAAACATAAAAAAAAAAATCCATATACCAGTGTTGCTTCTGGTACTCCTTTCGGACTAGTCACTAATAATTGATTAAGTCCATCTCCAGGTAAATTATCAATGAATTAGTTTCTTATACCACATCTCTAAATTGCTTCCGGATTATTTGATCTGTGATATCTTGCATAAAAAATTATTGAAAAGAGCAACATTGTTTCCATCTAGATAAAATGGAACATCACTAAGAGAAAGATTTCGGAGAATGGGATCTGATCACAAATCTCACGTATTTTAATATAGTTAATCCTATTTCAGTTCATCTTAATCCCTTCTTGTGCACATAGAGTAAGTATATTCGTTAAAATATCTTTTAGTAAGTCAATGATAGTCGTAATCTCCGGTTTTCAAAGACTGCAAAAACATAATGTTGAAAACAATCCCTTAGACTATATGAAAATAAAAAATTAATTTTAGTAGTATAAAAATTAGTAGTGCATATAGAAAAACAAATTTCTTTTTGAGATGCGTTATATGTAAATAATAGTTTTAGAACAATCCTGTTTTGGATTCTGATTTTACTATTTAGCGTTTTGCACATATGAGTAACAAATTGTTACTATTACAAACTATATCAACTAATTGAATTAATATACATTTGGATATTGATATGCGTACCTTGATCTCGAATCCGATTAGAATCTATGATTCAGAACCCAATCATTGTAATTTCTTTGCGTGGATTAGCCTTTTTTGTCTGTAGTGGTTTGGTTAAGAAGACAATGAGAGAATATATACATCATTATATTGATTCATTGAATTTTTTTTGACATTATACTGTAAAAATTAATCAAGATATTATTTGGTCCTATGATTCTATATCATACCATTTTCGAAAACATAAAAAATTAATTTCTTTTTTGAAAATTTTATTATTCTCTAATAAAAATTACAGAAGCTAAAATATATATACTTTTCATTAATTTGTATTGCAATTTAAAAATAACAATAATTATAAGAATGTATATATATTTTTATTCGTTTTTACAATTGATAAATCAATATACAATGCATACAAAATAGTAATTAATGTTTATATTATAAATATTTTATTTAATACATCAAAATTCATTTTAATAATGAAAATAAAAATATAAGCCATGTGCTTATAATTTGTATTATTAATTTTAAAATTTGTAATAATTAAATGGTGTTAAACAAATTGATTGTTGATATATATTTGACAACTTTAAGAATTATATAGTAGATTCAAAATTTAACAATAATATTGAAAATCAATATGCATCTTTTTAAAAATAAATAAAAAATAGTGTACTAAAACCAAAAAGACAAATAAGTTGAAGAATCTATAATGACCGAATCTAAAATATGAAATGACATAGCAACTTAACCAAGTACTAATTCTCAGGAAATATAAAGCCAAATTGGTATCCCCATAAGCATATATCACATGCTTTTGATATTAGTTTATCTATACGTTCATCCTCATCATTCCAACCTTCAAATTCATACAGAATCACAGCAAATTCTCCTTTACAGTCACATTTTCCTCTATCATAAGACTGTTGGAGAGGAATCAGTTGATTTTCTCCATCAAAACAAAGTCTTGTCTCTCCTAAGCATATACTTTTTTGAACTTGAAATATGTAATCAAATGTTGTACTCACTGTCGGCCTAAATAGATTCTTCAAGACTTTGTAGCCTTCCTATTTTGTGTGTTCTCCGAGACACACCATAATTAAAGCATAAAAAGGTTGTGCTTTAGGAATTCCATGGTTACTAGCTTCAAGTAACATAGATAAACCATCTTCTTGATGTCCATTAACAAAATAGTTTCTAACACCAGCTTTATATAATGCTTCACAATTTCCTGATCTACATAACCTTAAATAGAATCTATTGAATAGAGCTTTATTGTTTCCTATTGAGTAGAAAGGAACATTACGTAGAGAAAATCGTTTCAGCACTTCATCTTTGTCACAATGCTCACAGAAATTTTTAGCAACAAGCTTAACATTGCCAATCACATGAATCCCTTCGTGTGCACTTCTAGCAAATATGTCTGTTAAGATCTCATCTGGTAACATCATTATGTTGATGTTTTCATCTTTTTTCGCTACAAAATGAAAATCAAACAATATATAATCACAATGTTTTTAAATTATTAGATATACAGTCATTAATTTTTATGGTTATCTATAAAGTCACTCAAATATCAACAAAATGCCTATCAATGAAAGTTCAATATATTATCATCTTTTTGTTAAAAAAAAAACATGCGTTAAACAACAATGTCAACGATTATAGATGTTGATTTCCTTCGTTAATACTATCTAGAGCCAAAACCCTATGATTTTCTGATCATTAAAGTTACAAATATCTGATAAGGTTGTGATTAGTCATCAATATATTAATTGATTATTACAAATTAAATATAGACTAAGGTACCTGGTTTTACCCCTGATTTGCATATCTTGCTCTTTTCATCTACGAACAGTAAAATAGGTTGAATAAATACTTATATCAGTATCTAAATGTAATAAACCACGCAATTTCAAGTCGAGATCGAAAACATTAAGCTTTACCTTTGGTTTTGAATCGATTGATCAACAAAACTCTACAATCACCACGATTCATGTTTGGAAGTTTTGTCCAGCAATGTTTTCTATTCTTCGAGATTAGTCTTTTATGGAATAATAAAGGACAAAAATCTTCTATATGATTTTGTTACAGATATTTGTTAAATTTTCTAATATCTTTTAATTTGATTGTTCACCGATGAAGTAATGTATTATTTTTGTCATTTTTATTTTCTTTTTCTAACAAGTACATTATTTTCAGAATTTTTTATTTCTCATCATTGAAATTTAATTAAAGAACCAACTAAACATCTTTGTTGATAGGGATAGTTTTTCAAATGACCCATTGACTTTGGTCAATTAAAAAACTAACCCATGTTTTTCTCTCTCCAAAAATTTGTCCAATTTAACGAAGTGATATAATATTTACAATTATTGCCATTATGTAATTATTTGTTTATTTTGTATTAAAAGACATAAAAACGTAAAAAGACCTAAATACACATGAAACTCCTAAGTATTTTCGAAAATGCCATCTTCTTCAATTTTCTCAACCACCATTAACAATAAACTTCAATCTCTAAATGCACATCGAACTACCTAAAATTTTCAACATAACCTTCTTCATTTCTCTTACCCACCTCATAATCTTCCATTCCCTCTACATTTCTTTCCATAAAACTCTCTAATTTTCATTTTCAAATTTTATAAATTCTTAAATCTTATAATTTTTGGTGCTTTTGGATGCTAAAAGGCCATATTTAAGGTAATTTCGTCATTCGTGGCATTGAAATAAGGTAAACATGTTCTAAACTAAGATTTATCAATTTTTTCTATATTTTGAAAATTTACAGAGAGTAGACTTCATTTGAAATCTACTCTCAAAGTAGACTTCACATGCAATCTACAAGTCAACAAAGAGGTTAATTTTGCAATTGACCAATTTTCTAGTTCGGATAGTAGACTTCACGTGAAGTCTACAATTTCGTCTTTGAACACAAGAAAATACTTTCGTAGACTTTATTTGAAGTCTGCAAAAATACAGGTTAGTTTTGCATTTGACCAAAAATTTGACTTTATAGCAAACTTCATTTGAAGTCTACAAAAAAAAAAAAGCAGATTTCATCTGAAGTCTACATTAAAAAGACAGGTTAGTTTAGCAATTGACTAAATTTGACTTTCGTATCGAAATCTACACGTCACCTACAGACTTCATTTGCAGACTGCATCCGAAGTCTGCTTTGTTTTAAAAGTATAGCAGACTTCATTTGCAGTCTGCTATACTTTTAAGTTAATTAATTAAAATAAAGATAAATACAAAAAAAAAGAAGTCTACATTGTAGACTTCAATAAAGTCTGTATGGTCGAATGCTTCATTTGAAGTCTACAAATGAAGTCTACAGGTGACGTGTAGACTTCGCTACGAAAGTGAAATTTAGTCAATTGCTAAACTAAGCTCTCGTTTTAATGTAGACTTCAAATGAAATATACTTTTTCTTGGTGGACTTCAAATTATGTCTACTTTTCTTGAGGAGCGTTGTAGACTTCCGGTGAAGTCTGTAACAAAGTCTAATCAATTGCAAACCTAACCTGCTTAGTTTGTAAACTGCATTTGAAGTCTGCACCTATAAATTCAATGTTTAGTCAAATAAAAAATTAACTTAAAAGTAGACTTGATTTGAAGTCTGCATCGGTGTAGACTTCAGATGAAGTATGCAACGTTAATTTTTGAAAAATTTCATCTAAGGCATGTTTAAAATTTTTGGTTAATTTTTTAATAATTTTCCTATGTAGATTTGATATTTTTTTTTGCTTCTTTGCAAGTTTAACATGTTTATGTATTATAGTTAAGCCTATATGAATTTTTAAAATAATTTAGGTAGTTAGCTTATTTAAAGTAGACTTCATGTAAAGTCTAAAATGTTAATTTTTGAAAAATTGCCTCTAAGGCATGTTTAAAATTTATGGTTAATTTTTTTGTAATTTTCTTATGTAGATTTGATATTTTTGCTTATGTGCAAGGTTAACATGTTTATGTATTATAATTAAGGCTGTATAAATTTTTAAAATAATTTAGATAATGATCTTATTAAAAGTAGACTTCATTTGAAGTTGCACAGGTGTAGACTTCATTTGAAGTCTGCAATATTAATTTTTGAAAAATGGCATCAATGGCTTGTTTAAAATTTTTGGTTCAAACTTGGAGGAATCAAATTCATCTGAGGCATGGTGACCAAGTGATAGATAAAATTCTTTGTTTTTTTACTTATACTGTTTCTATCTAGTCATTTTATCTACAAAATGACAGATAAAATTATGTTTCTTTACTTATACTATTTCTATCTAGCCATTTTATCTACCAAATGATAGATAAAATTCTTTGTTTCTTTACTTACAATATTTCTATCTAGTCATTTTATCTACCAAATGATAGATAAAATTCTCAGTTTCTTTACTCATACTATTTCTATCAATCCATATCATCTGGACTTTGGTCGATACCAAATGAAAGGTGTCTTTAACTCTTCCATTGACTCATAATAGCGACAAGAGGGTCGATAAAAACAATTGTTTCTTCACGTGCAACTTCCATCGAGTCTTTCTATTGACCAAGCGGGCGATAAAATAATCCCATCAATTCTTCTTCTTCTTTCTTGTTTCTATTGGCGTATCGACCCATTGGATTTCTTTTACACATCAATGTTCTTGATTGCTCATCAATTTGTTTTAAGAACCTTAACTCTCAGTTCTACCATTGGACGCCCTAAAAAATTAAAACTCATTTTAGAGTTCTTAACTTTCAAAATATCATTATTTACAATTAAAAATGTTAAGAACCCCTTATGAGGTTCTTATGGTTGGAGATGGTTCAATTAAAAATGTTAAGAACCCCTTATTAGGTTCTTATGGTTGGAGATGGTTCAATTTTGAATCCCTTATTTACAATCAAAAATCTGAGCATTTGAAATTGAAGATTGTTCAATTTTGATAGATGTACTACAAAAAATATAATGATAAATAACATAATTTATTTATAAATAATTTAATATTTTTATGAGAAAATTATACAAAAGTTATACATTGCTATTTCGACCAAAGTTAAACAAAAATACATCCAAAATCATATTCTTTTAACTTCTGTAACAAAATACTTGAATTTTTATTTGTCCTCCCTGAAGAAAAAATGTTAAAAGGAAATGGGAGAATCATAAATTAATAGTGTATATGAACTAAAAAGTAAGTAGAAAAGAAAAATTACACGAATCAAAGAAAGTGTGGAAGAAATCAAAGGAATATACAATATCCAACTTTTATCTGCAGTAGGCTCATCCATTAGTTAAGATAAATCTGGAAAAAATGAAGTCTGCAAACAAAAAATGAAGTCTGCAAGAAAGGATAATCGAAGTCTACAAACAAAAAATGAAGTCTGCAAAAACAATTACGGAGTGCAACAAAGAAAAAATGAAGTCTACACAAGTGAAAACGAAGTCTGCAAAAACAATTATGAAGTCTGCAAAAACAATTACAAAGTCTGCAAAAACAATTACAAAGTATGCAAATACAAAATGAAGTATGTGAAAAGGAAAACGAAGTCTGCAAATACAATTATGGAGTCTGCAAAAAAACAAAAAATGAAGTCTGCAAGAAAGGATAATCAAAGTCAGCAAACAAAAAATGAAGTCTGCAAAGACAATTTGCGGAGTGCAAAAAGAAAAAATGAAGTCTACACAAAGGAAAACAAAGTCTACAAAAACAATTATGAAGTCTGCAAAAACAATTACGAAGTCTGCAAATACAAAATGAAGTATGTGAAAAGAAAAACGAAGTCTGCAAATACAATTATGGAGTCTGCAAAAAAATAAAAAATGAAATCTACAAAAAGGAAAACATAGTCTGCAGAAACATTTGGGATTGGATCTGCTTCTAGAAGGAGGAAGGGATTCAGATCTGTAACAGAACAAAAAAAAAAAATCAATACTTTTAACACAATAAAACATGGATCTGTAACAAAAAAAAAAAAAATAAAAATTTCTAACCCAACAAAGAAAGAAGAGAAAGTACATATTGTGTGGAAGTCAAAGAAGGAGGAAAAGACTAGGATAGAGGAGGAGATGGCGGATCTGGACTGAGAGAGAGGAGGAGAAAGCGGATCTGAAATCAAATACAAAACATCAATCGCAAGAGAGAGGGAGAGAAAGAAAGAGAGAGAGAAAGAAAGAGAGAGAGAAAGAGAGAGAGAAAGAGAGAGAGAGAGAGAGAGAGAGGGACCAAACGCTGGCCGGAGACAGAGGATGAGGCGACGGTGGCAGATCTGCAAGAAAAAAAAAAGGTGAATCGCGAGAGAGAGAGAGAGACCATAGTCACCACATTCTATTATTATATTCTGTAACAAAAGAAATTAATTAAAATATTTTTCTTATTTTTTATTATGAAATATTTGATAATAATCTAGGTGCAGACTTCACGGGTAGTCTACAATCATCGAGCATACTTCACAAGAAATCTACAATATACCCTAAAACCTAAACATAATATTAACCACAAATCAAATGTTTCCTCTTTAATACTCAATATCTTATTAAAATTTATAACAAAAACATTAAACTTTCATAATACATTCTTAATAAATTATGCATTTCAAATATAAGAATTACAAATCCTATATAACTACAAACATATGTTGTTAAACCCTAAACCATAACATATTGGTTTGTGAACTATTTGCTCTTTGTTGATTTAATAAAATCATGTTTGGTGAAATTTTACTTTTGTAGATTAAATATTTGAACATCCGGAAATTATCATATTTCCATTAAATTTATTATATTATAAATACTTACAAAGTCAGTACTTACATCAATTAATCTATTCCAATTGTGTTTTCTAATTTTCAACAATTGAATTTTTCGATTTTCCTTTCTAATTTTTTTTTCTTTTTTCTATTACATGTCTTCTTTTTTGATTTTATTACTTGATGATCTATTAGTTTTAATTGCATCATACTGTGCTGCAAATTCTCTAACCAATTTTTTGAACCTTAGATGTGTTTGCAAGAAATTTCTTGCATTGTGTATTGAATGTCTTGTTTTATACAAACTTTTCTTACAAGAATTTGAGTTTACTATGAGAGCTTTCTATCGTTTTGAGCTCTACAAAATCTGTCAGATATTACACAATAATGGGAATCATGAAGCTCTTTATAGAATGGGAGAAGTTTGAAACTGTTAAAAGAAGCTTCAAAGAAAGGTATTCATGATGCAATCTATCATTATGGTGTTATTCTTACATGTCTTGGAGGATCATAAAAAAAGGGAGATGAACTACTATCTTCATTTATTATGCCTATGCTGTCAAAAACCTATGAAAATCTTGACGAGGTTTATGATCGAGTTAGTTGCTATATGAATCCGATCAATCCATTTGTTTTTGCTCTATTGATGATGTCATACGTTAAAGAAAAGTGTGATTGTTTTGATAGACATACAAACTACATGAATAATGAGATATAGAATGACATGGAAACCTCTATGCCATGTAAGGTTTGTCTATGGGATTTTGAAATCAAACGTCTTATGGATATGAGCTACTTATCACTATACTCTATTAAAGTTAGGTTGTTTTAGTTATTTTTTATGCCTTTTCTTTTCATTGTTATCTCAATTATTTTTTTAAATTTCTGTTATTCACTATTTATTTATATGTAACAATAAATTTGTTTTATGTTTTTGATTTGGTAGTTATTATTGTCATTGATATAGCTAATTTAATTTACTTTATCTATTACACATATGAAGCAATAATTATCATTTATGTAAATAAATAATTCAAATACAATACATTTAATCGATAAAGTATAATTGACAATATTCACAACAAAATCAGGTATATCAATTTTAAAACTATAAAAAAAAGCAGAGGAATAATAGGGTTATAAACGATAATCTCCATTTAAAATTATGAATTTGTTTATTACCATAATAATTCGAATTAAATTCCAATACAAGTTAAATTACTATTTAAACATTTAGTTAAGAATCTTAGAAATATATGATTGGCTCGGACCACGAACCAATTATCACGGAGATGAGAATTAATGAAATTCGTCGATCTCCGGGTTTTCTGTTTGATAAGCGCTGGCTTGGCAAACCAGGGTTCTTCAAAATCATTAAGAAAGGATGGAAGAGATATGCATCTTTACATGGAAATCGTATTGTGGATAAAATTTCCAATTGCAGGATAGAAATTTCTAGATGGAGAAAAGGAAATATTCTTCCAGGAATAATAAAAATTGAAGTCCTAAAAAATAAACTGGAAGAGATGAAGAAACAAGACTCATGTCCAACATTGGAAATCAAGGATGTTACTCACGAGTTATACCTGGCATATGAGGAAGAAGAGACATATTGGAAGCAGAAAAGCCGTAACAAATGGCTATTGGAAGGAGACTGTAATACAAAATTCTTCCATGCTCAAGCAAAACAAAGACATGCTAAAAATCGAATAACCGGAATTGCTAATGAAAATGGCGATTGGATGGACAAAGAAGAAGAAATCGAAGTAGAAGCAGTGAAATATTTCGATTCTCTTTTTATCTCGAATGGGACTGATATGAATAATGAGTCTCTGGAAGGGGTCGAGGCCCTTGTTACAGATGCAATTAATCACCTTCTGTTAGCTTATGCAACAGAGGAGGAAGTTAAAAGAGCGTTATTCACGATGGACGCCGGGAAAGCCCCAGGTCCGGACGGAATGACAGCCCTTTTCTTCCAAAGTTCTTGGAATTTTATTAAAGAACATGTTACTCGGGTGGTCAATGATTTCAATGCAACTGGAATGTTTGATAGGAATATTAATCTTACGAATATTTGCTTATTCCCGAAAACTGCAAAACCGACGAAGATGGCTGAATTTAGACCTATCAACCTATGCAATGTAATTTATAATGTTATCTCGAAAGTCCTTAGTCTACGCTTAAAGAAGATTCTCCCGAAGCTTGTATCGGACACACAATCCGCGTTTGTTTCAGGACGATTAATTTCAGATAATATCTTGATTGCTCAAGAGGTGTTCCATGCGCTTAAAACAAATAAGAAGATAAAGGGGGGCTATATGGCAATTAAAACAGAAATGAGTAAAGCTTATGATAGGATTAAATGAGATTTTTTGCATTCAATCCTTCTAAAACTTGGATTTCAACCCACTTGGGTGAAGGGGATAGTGCACTGTGTCTCTACTGTGAAGTACTCTGTATTGATAAATGGTTTTCCGAGAGGATGAATTTTACTAAAGAGGGGTTTGCGTCAAGGAGACCCTTTGTCACCGTACTTATTTATTTTATGTACGGAGGCACTGATTTCCAAATTAAGAGTAGTAGAATCCCGTAATCAATTAACTGGGGTTTCGGTAGCGAGAAGTTGTCCGAAGGTCTCGCACTTACCTTTTGCTGATGATAGTTTATTGTTTTGTAAGGCGAATATGGAGGAAACAGAGACAATTTTGAGTGTCTTAAAGGACTATGAAAGAATGTCGGGCCAACAAATACATTTTGACAAGTCGTCAATTCAATTTGGTAAAGATATAGACATTGTGCAAAGACATCAGATTCAGGAGTGTTTAGGTATCAGAAACCTTGGTGGGATGGGTAAATTAATTTAATTTTTATTTAATTATTTTATTTTAACTTTATTTTTTTATTTTAAAGGAAATATAATTATCTCTTAAATTTAAAAACTATCCCAAAATTTGATAAGAATATTCTATTTGATTTAATACAATTTTTAATTTTAACAAGATAAAGATAATTACATATCTTTCATAGCTATAATAATCTTTAATAATTTCATATTCCTATTTAAATATTATATCCTTTTATATATAAAAAAACATAACTAATTTTCAGTTTTACTTAAATTTAGTACAAATATTTCTTAAATTTACTGTTTTTCTTTTAACAAAGACTTTCCTTTCTTTTTCTTTTTGCTTTATCATGTCAACTATTAAAAACAAACATACTCTAATTGTTTTATTATGTAAAATCAATCAAATTTTAGATCACTACAAAATTATGGTGCAAATCATGAGATTATGGAGATTAAATCAATTGAGATGGTTGGTCGACAAAGAGGTTAATATTAACTTGTGTGTAAAATTGATATGTTTATGCATTGTTATGTTTACTATTATATATTTTAAATTTTATATTTGTAAAAAAATTTTGCTTTTTTCTAAAACTTTAAATTGGTAGTAAAAAAAAAAATATTAACATTGATTTTAGTGTTGCTGTAAAAATTATATTTGAAATCTCTATTAATTATATATGTAAATATGCGTTATTTTACGTATTTTTGGTGTTTGTTATTACATATCAAGTCTTTTAAAAATATATTCATATGTTATTTTAAAAGAAAATTTCAAACAAAATTATATACAAAGATATTACCAACGTACTTGCTTAAACATTATTTCACTGTGTTTTTCTTTTTCTTACAAAACAATATACAAAATATTAAAATATTTGTTTATGATTCTGCATTAACCTCATATATACTTATAAATATAAATTCAATAAGAGATTTCTCAGTGTGAAACATTTATCATGTTAATTTCTAAAAGATTACACTAATAATATTTTCAATAACTAAAAAAAATTTTCCATAGAGTAATCATATATATAATATAATTTCTTAAATGTAAGGTTAATAAAAGAAATTATTTAATATAGTGTTTTTATAAAATTGATGATATTATACTTTATGTCTTAGAAATTTTTGTTTATAAAATTGTTTTTTAAGGAAAATCTAATCTCATGCAACCGCACAGGACATTATCTAGTTTTATATAAAGTATATATATATATGGCATTGCATTTTACATGGATTTCTTTTTTCAAAAATACAAAAACACAACATGTAGTTACATTTACATTGTAAATATGTCGAGGAACATATAGGAAACAATGATTACTTTACGCCATTAAGCTTGCTTCATTCACTTGGTAGTTGCATCAGAGTTTGTTTGAAATGTTAGGCTACTCCATGATTTGCATTCTCGGTTTGTCATTCATTCCTTATTTGGAGTATGTTCTAATTTGAAGTCATTCCTTATCTTAGTAGAACCTAATTTGAACATGTAATTATCATCTTATGCATTGGAATTAGTCTCATGGGTGAATGCATACATACTGGGGTTTCCATTTTACCTTTGAACCACACTTGTTGATCCATGTAGTTGTTTCTCACTATTGAAACAATTCCATACCCTTAGTTTAACCTTCTTTCGAGCCATTGTCAATTGATTGTGTGTTTGCGACCTTCTTTTGGAATGAGATTGGTAGAAAGTCTTAGGTTTGAGCAGATAAGGATATTGTCCCATGTAGTTCTAGCTCACACTTTTTTGAGTTAGATATGACTAGGTGGAAAACCAAATTTTGGGTATGGGATTATGTGATCTGATTTGAAAACAATATCAGTCCAAGGATGAATAAGAATGGGTAAAGGAGTATACAAACCACTTGGTTGAACCTTGGATTTTGCCTGTTTGCAAGTTTCACATCAAGAACAGATCCTCTCAACATCACGTTGGTATGAGGCCAGTAGAAATGTTCTATCACCACTTAACTATCTTAGCATAGCAAGAGTGACCCATTAGACCTCCTCCATGAGCTTCCCAAACAAAAATGTCTCGAATAGAACCATTAGGAATGCAAATACGATTATCAAAGAATAGAAAAGCATCATGCTGAAAATATTTTCCCCAAGCAAACTTCCAAATGTGAGTATATGTTTCTTTAAAATCATTATCATCTACATACAACTTCTTTAAGTTTTCAAACCCAAGAGTTTTAGTTTCTAAAGTGGAGAGAAGAGTGTACCTTTGAGAAAAGGCATCGGCCACCACATTCTCCTTACCTTGTTTGTACTTAATGATATAGGGAACTGTCTCAATGAATTATACCTATTGAGCATGCCTCTTGTTAAGCTTATGATGTCCTCTTAAGTGCTTGAGTGATTGGTGATATGTGTGAATAACAAACTCTCTTTGTCATAGATAGTGCTGCCATTGCTGAATAAAGCGGACCAGAGCCTAGAGTTCCTTGTCATAAGTACGATAATTCTAGGTGGAACCAAAGGAACACTTCTTGATTACTTTCACCTCGTCATAAGTAGGATAATCCTTGATTACTTTCACCTTCTCCTCATCGACCTTAATGCCATCTGCACTAACAAAAAAGCCTAAAAAGACAAAGTTACCTTTACAAAAGGACCACTTCTTGAAGTTGGCAAACCGTCTTTCCTTTCTAAGCACCTCTAGCACAAGACAAACATGCTCCAAATGATCAATTAAGTTCTTACTCAAGATGTCATCAAAGTAAACCACCACAAAAACACCAATATAAGCTCTAACGACATGATTCATCCATATCATGAAAGTACTAGGTGTATTAGTGAGACTTAATGGCATAACCAACCACTCATTGAGACCATGCTTAGTTTTAAAAGTTGTTTTCCATTCATCTCCTTCCTTCATCCTAATCTGATGATATCCACTTTTTAAATCAATCTTAAAAAAGATTTTTGGACCATACAGTTCATCAAGCATATCATCAAGTATAGGGATAGGATAATGATGTACTTAACTGTAATATTGTCTATAGCTCTGTAGTTTACACACAAGCGCCATCTACTATCCTTTTTGGGAACAAGGAGTACAAGGACAGCACAAAGACTCATACTCCCACAGATAAAGCCCTTATCCATTAGCTCATCGACCTGCTTCTGGAGTTCCTTTGTCTCCATGGAATTTGTTCTGTATGCTGGTCTGTTTGTAAGAGAAGACCTAGGGACAAAGTCAATCTGATGCTCGATTCCTCTTATAGGTGGTAATGCTTTGGGAGTCTCTTTTGGGAATACATCAGCAATTTCTATAAAAGATTAAGCATTTCACTCGGTAATACCAGTTTTTGGTCAAACATAGTGCTAAGCGATTTCTTATAAACAAATAAGAGAACAGATTTATTTGCGGACATAGCAGTCTTGACTTCACTATGATGAGCTAGGAAATTAGACTTCATTATGCTAGGGTCCTTATTATTCTTGAGCTGCAGCTGATCTTGATAGACCTCATTACGAGTTAAAGGAACCAAAGTGGTTTTCCAGCCTTTACACACATAGGAATGGTGATTTGTGTACCCATCATGAATGGCTTTGCGATCAGATTTCCAAGGACGCCAAGAATTATGTGTCATGCCTTCATTAGTAACACATAACATAATATCTCATCTTCATGCTTGCCAATGGAGAGTGGACCTTCATTTCACGTTTCAAATTATATGGTTGAGGATGTGGCTGTAGCGTCAGATTGAGTTCCTTGACCATGGTTTCGCTAGCAACATTTTTGTAGCTACATCCATCAATGGAACAAGTGCTCCCTTTGCCCTTCTTCCACGTATTTAGGCTGCAAGCTGAGAGTCCTTCTAGCAACTATGATGTTTCCTTGGACTGGATACTCTTCAATCTCTTCCATAGAGTCATCCGCATTAGCTAATTCATATTCACCATTACCCAGAAGTACCATTACTTGAGTATTGGAGCATTCATTGGCATAATGGCCATGTCCATGGCATTTAAGACAAGTGACATCTCTGGAACGAGCTACTCTTGGTTTGAAAACAATTTTTGCAACCTCTTTACCCTTGGCATTGGAGGAATTATAATCCTTAGCCACAATAGATGGCTTAAAAGTCTTCTAGAACTAAGGCTTATCTTCTCTTTTGTATTTACACCTTGAGCTTTGCAGATTACCAAAAGCAGACCTTGGTTTACCTCTCCTTGTGTCACATGCCTTTAAGATCCACATAATGTTGCATCTCAACCTGATCTTAAATGTCTCAGTTCAAACCTCCCAGAAACCTTGCAATTGTGATATATGTATTTATTAGTGTATTTTTCAACATTATTTTTCATCATTGTCATTCATATAAGTTGCATTTATATTCATTTAGATCACATTGTGTATAATTCATGCATAGAGTCTTTAGGTCCTGTATTTGCATATTTGGTTCTTTTTGAGTCATTTTTAGGTGATTGGCAGCTTAACTTAGAGGTTTGGACTTCATGGGATGAAGCATGCAAGTAATGAGATTGGATTGGATAAAGAAGAATGGAGAAAGGGAAGTTTTGTCTCGGGATCGACTTCTTGATTGACCGTATTACCGCACGCGGACGAAGTGGCATTGACCGTATAGTTGAAGGCCACGACCCGACGAAGGAAAGGACATAAACGCACATGTAAAAGCAGCTGGTAGCCGCAGCCTTGACCCCAAGGTCTACGACTGAAGGTCGTTACACCATCTCCTGCAAGAAGACTGCAGGTGAGCCAACCAACTACCGAACGATCGACGCCCATGATCCGATCAAGCCGCGAACTAAACAACATGCGGGTTTTGGCTTCCTTGACCATCCGTCCGATGAGAGATGGTCGACGTCGGGTCATTGGATGCCAAATAGTCTGGACCGCTCACCATCGACCAATGACCCGATCAAACCCAATCGATAGTGCCTACCTCGCACGTAAACATACGCGATCCACACTCGACCGTTCACTCGACCACTTTTGCTCAATAGGCCACCAACACACGGATTGCTTCCTAGATGACCCTTCTTAGACCTCCTGGTCGACCAACACCTGTCCGACCACCCGAGACTCACTTGGACAGTTGGCAAGATTTTTGTTTTGACCCAGTTTCTCCCGGGTCGATCCGGTTAGCTTTTCAATGGATTTAAAACCCTAATCCTAGGGGTATAAATATAAGGAAACATAAATTTATGTTAAGCTTAGCCTCAATTTCGATCTACCCTTTAATTTCTCTAAGTTTTTCTTTGCTTTGTTCTTAAGAACTTTTGAGATAGTTTTGACAAAGGATACTGATAACGAAGATTTTGAGTCTTAAATGTTATCAAATCCTTATAGCATATAAGGTGTCGAACCAAAGTGTGCTGCTACACTAAGGGTATGGGGTGCTATTCTGATTCAAGCGAAATCAAGCTATATTTGTGATTCTGTCACAATCAGCTAAAACGGCAAAAACAGAGCAGACACAGAAACTGTCTTGAAGGGTAACTATCTAACTGAAATATCAAACTGAGCAGAAATGAAAACAGAGTATCAAGACAGAAAAACAAATTGCTAAAAAACAGAGAAATCAAAGCAAAAACAGAGCAACACAAACGAATGCAATAAATGATAAAAACGGGTTCATAAGGAGAGTGGAGTCATTGATCTAAGCTTAACGATAGATTCTGGATCTCATCTAGCAACCTAACAAGCAAACTTCGGGCTAAGGATACGAATATCAAACAATCAAGCCATTTTCATGGTCAAGAAATCTCAGCCTGAGCGTGACCTAAACAAAATCTCTTCGTGATCCACGCTAAAACTGGCATGAAGAAGCTATCCTACACAACCAACTGATGCTATGAATAGCCAATCCCTTGGGTCAGAACCAACAATCCTAGATTGAACCTAAGCCTAGCATATCATCAAACACCTTTTGGGTGAGACAGCTACGAATTAGATTTGAAGTGATCAAGTTGAAATAAGCAGTAACAACAGTCAATCTAGCAAGACCTATGACAGAACTTAAGCAACAAGACCAAAACTAATGTGATCCTCCCTAGGATAGAACTCTGATTAAGGCTAATGGATTGATGAAAAGGAGGTGATGAATCCGTGAATTGATGGTGATGATAATTGAAGTGATTATATGGATAGAGAATTGTCGATAGATGGATTGAGAGAAGAGTTTCAGATTCACAACGTGTAGAGAAACTCGGATTCAAAGAACGTGTTCAAAGAATCAGGACTCGAGAGAAGAACTCTTCTTCAACAAAAACAAACGTGTTTTCTATAATATTCAACTCTAGGGTTTACAGCAAGTGCTTTGGGTTTAAATATAACCCTCAAAGC
>OVAX01002630.1:0-27457 GCA_900406405.1 Lepidium africanum | reverse complement strand
TCTTTTTCCCTTAGTTGGTTTTGTCCCAATGGGTTTTCCACTAAGGTTTTTAATGAGGTGGAGAGTCACAATCTTCAAGCTTGCTCCAAATGACTCACATTATGGATTCAAGCTTGAGGGGGAGTGTTAAACTTCGAGACTCAAAGAGCCGTTGATGAGAGGCCAAATCTCGATGGACCAAGGAGCCGTTGGAGAAAGGAGTATAAGGAGCAGTTGGTATAGAGTGTAGAGTCACATCCACTCCTTTGAGAGTGGTTGGAAGCCGTAGGACCTTTAGAGAAAAGGGTCCTTCTACTTTAGTTGTTAACATTCTACTTTAGTTGTTAAACATTTCGTAATCTTGCTTATTGTAATATATTTATATATAGGGTGTAATTGAGTACATGAAAAAAATCAAGAAAGAGCTTTCTCTTCTTCCAATCTCTATCTCTCTATCTCGTTACCAATCTCTCTCTCTCTCGGTTACCATCTCTTCATCTTTAATCTCTATTCTTCATCTTCTTCTTAAATCTCCAATCTCTTCTCAACTAAATCTAACACGAAATCCAACAGATCTCGCCCAGCTTTGAACGTTAGTACGGGTGAAGGAAACTTCGAAGTTGCTTTACCAAAAAATCTCACTCTTACCTAAGCCGATGTGGGTCGATAGTGTTAGCGGTGAAATTTTTTGAAGAGCTAATGAGCAAGAAACTGCCACAAAATTGAAAGCTAACCCAAAACATCCATAAAACTGAACTGAGAATAACAACTGAAATAAGAAATTGTCATAGAATGTGCTCAAAACACAAAAATACAGACATGCATGTAATGCCAAAGATCTTGGCGAAATGAGACTACACAAAAATCAAAAAGGGAAAGAAAAGAAGAAACATATCACATTGTGGTTACCCAAAAAAAATACGCCATGAAAGAAGAAAAAAGAAACATAGGTAATTATGAGTGAAAGACAGAGAGTAGATGTATTTCTTAGTAACTTAGTTTAATTGCAACTAAATTAAACGAAAACACAAGCTCCACTCCTCCTTAGCTCCATGCTTGTTAGAAACCAAGACTCCCACGCCATAAAACCAGATGTAACGAAACAGAAACTAATAAAGAAGACCTTAGAAGAAATAAAACATGTAAATATATTATAGGGACTGGCGAAAAGCTAGAGGAACCCCAACAACCAGCTCTTGGCAGAATTCCGGTGAAGATGTCCAATAAGAAAAAGAGAGAAGAGAGAGTTTGCATAGAAGAGAAAGAAGTTATAAAAAGCAAGATTGATTAGCTAGTTTGTAATGTTGGTAGTTTATCTAAGATTTTGGAGGTGACAATTAATATAACATTAATATGTTAAAAAAATCATTATGTAATTATGGATCAGTTCTAATAGGCTGGGCATTATAATCTGAATCAAAAATTGAACTGAATTGATCCAAAATTTTTGGTTCAATTCGGTTTTGGTTCCTAGAAAGAACTGTTCGATTCTAATTTTTAGGTAATTTTGATTCTCGATTCGGTTCTGAAAACCAAAAGTTACCAAATAAGAACTAACTAGTTATTACTATAAATACTTTAGTTACTTTTTTTTTGTCAACATTGGATCGATAAAAGTCGATCCATAGCCTAAGCTATTATAATATAGCGGGTAAGAATCGAACCCTCGTGCCAAATCATTAGCTGGATCATAATCATATTTTTTTGTGTATTTGGTTATTTTTGATTACTTTTAGAAAAAAAACAACTTTTTAAAACCAAACCAATTATTTTGGAACTAATATGGTTCTATATTTTCATAACCGAACCGAACAAAATTTTACTAGGTATCCATTGGTTACTATATTTTTTGAATTGACAATTGGATCCGAATTCTATAAATACCTTGGTTACGACCCAAAGAACCAAGTGTCCAAGGTGGTAAACAGACCCAATTTCCACTAAACTTTTTGTTGATTATCGATTCAAAACAAAGTCCTAAACCGATCCGACCGGTCAGTGATTAATACACGAGATGAAAAGGAAACGCCTAAACCAAGACGACGGCGACTCAAAAACTCCGGCTAATAAATCCACCGTCGACGGTAACGAACCTTACCCTACGTTGTTTAGACCTACCGCCGAAGAATGTCGAGACGTAAGGGACGCTTTGTTGTCTCTCCATGGGTTTCCTCCCGAGTTCACTAATTACCGTCGTCAGAGACTCCGATCATCTTCCGCTGTCGATGGTCACCATGCAATGACACTGAAATCAGAGCCATTGGATGGACTGGCGGACGAAAAAGAGGAGAGTGTGCTTGATGGGCTGGTTAAAATTCTTCTCTCCCAGAATACAACTGAGGTCAATTCCCAAAGGGCTTTCGCGTCTCTTAAAGCTGCATTTCCGAAATGGGAAGATGTAAAGTTCTCTTAACTCTATATTTTCTCTATTTATTTCTTATTGGAAGGAAGATCTGGGAATTCTAAGTTCTAGGTGTTGTGAAGTTTTATGATTTGTGATGATGATATAGCTATGAGTTCAAGGTAAAAATTTAGTTTTGGATCAATGCATACAAATAGTTCAACTGATGTCTGCTTTAGTTTCCTGGTTCAGTTAAAGCTTATTCTTGGACATGAATCTGAGCTTAATTAGTTTTGAGAAAATGCATTTTGACATTGTTTAATGGAAACAAATTTGTGTTGATCCTGATTCTTCTTATGCCTCCATTGTAGGTTTTGGCTGCTGCGCCAATATCAATTGAGACTGCTATACGATGTGGAGGACTGGCCCCGAAAAAGGCTGCGTGTATTAAGAACATATTGAACCGTTTGCAGAACGAGAGAGGCACATTGTGCTTGGAGTACCTACGCAGTTTCTCAGTAGAAGAAGTAAAAACCGAGCTCTCTCATTTTAAAGGAATAGGACCCAAAACGGTAAAAGCCCTTCCTTTTTTTTCGTATTTTTAGAGCCTTCTTATACTGAAAGCTAATGTTATTTGGCACTTATATCCTGGTCTATCAATGTCACAGTAAGAATGAAGTTAAATTTTGAAAACTAACCAATGAGGTGTATCGATGATTCACAGGTTTCTTGTGTTCTGTTGTTCAATCTCCAGCACAATGATTTTCCCGTGGACACTCATGTAAGTGTTTCTGTGATTCTTGTGTTGTGTTTGTTTTTCTCGTTGGATCATGCAGACCAAATTGAGTTAACAAACTGACTGAAACAGGTATTTGAGATCGCAAAGGCGTTAGGTTGGGTCCCGAAAACTGCAGATAGGAACAAAACGTATGTTCATCTCAACCTCAGGATCCCGGATGAGCTCAAGTTTGATCTAAACTGTCTGTTATATACACATGGTAAGCTCTGCAGTAATTGCAAGAAGAATGTTGCTAAACCAAAAGCAAGAGCTAAAATAGTAGCGTCTCCTGAGGATTGTCCTCTTCTGGGTTTTACTGGTGTATAGTCTTAGATAGCCAGAACTAGAACTCTTTTGTTTTGGTTCGTTATTGTCTTCTTTTTATCCACATCGAATGTAGTTCCTTTCTAGACTTTGTTGCTTTTTTTTAATCCGATAAATAGATTAACAAAAGCATTGTAGTATGACACATTTTTGTCTGTTAAATACGACACATACTCGAGCGCATAAGTGTTGCATCAAATTGCGAAGTCATAATAACACTTATCCTGGTCGTTTGGATTCGGGTTTTTTCGGGTTTAGACATATAAAATTCGTTTGGGTATTTTAGAATTTCAGGTCGAGTTCGGTTCAGTATATTTTGGGTTCGGATCGGATTTAATTTTTATAAAATGCTCTATTTTGGGTCGGATTCAAATATTTTTATTTAAAACTCTTATGAAAACTAAAAAAAGTCTTGAGAAATCATAATTTAATATTAAAAATTGAATATTTTAATTTTTTTATTCGATTTAATTTATATTAATTACTATATTTAGATTTATAATTATAATTTTGAATATTTAGGAAACAAAAGTTTTTCTATATATAATTATTTTAAAATAGATAATATATCTCGGGTATTTCATGTACTCATTCGGGTTTTACCCAATTGGGTTTGGGTACCCAAACTTTCATGATGTAAAATTCATTCGGGTATTTTTCGGGTTCAATTCAGTTTGGTTCCTCTTATTTCGGGTCGGGTTCGGGTCGAATTTCGGGTATTATGACACACTATAACAAAAGAGAAGAGGTTGACAATTATCTATAAAATAACTTTGGGGCTAAAATGTCATTAAATTTTAGGTTTGGGTAAAAAGTAAGAATCCCAAAATTACAATTGAACTCGCATATTTCGTCTTCATTCGTCGTTCATTGTTGCTAATCTGCAATTGTCTTACACTTTGCTCGTCATCGGAAATGGCGTTTTTACTCAACAACACTTCGATTGCGTCTCACCTCAGATCTTCTTCTCAGGTACTTTTCGTGTGGATTGAATCTTATCAACGGACATGGTTCGATTCTTCTGATTTATGACAAGATCGTTTGATCTTTTGCAGAAGACGGATGGTGCCTTAGCGCAATCTCGTCGCGGGTTCCATGTCGAGCTAGGAGCTCGCGAAAAAGCTGTAAGAATTATTTACTTCTTATTCTTATTAATCTCTGTTCTAGGGTAAGGATTGTGGATCAGTTCGGTCAGATTGAATACTTGATTCGGTTAGGGAAAGGAAAAATGATTCGTTTTGAGGGATCCTTGTATGTCAAATTGTAATTGAACCTAGTTTAATTCTTCAACAAGTTCTCGGTGTATGAATGTAGATTGGCTTATATGATAGATTCCTTGAGATTTGATATTCCATGGTTGTTGTCTTGTTGCAGCTCTTGGCTGAGGATTCATCTTTGAGTAGATTCAAGTCGCATAAGAAAAGTGTGCACAAATTGAAGAAGATTGGAGATGTGCTCACAATTGTCGTTGTTGCTGGTATGGGATACATCTGAACCTAAACTTGGTAGTCAGTGATACACTTTTATAGAGATTCACTGCTTTCATTTTCTGGTATTGAGACCTTTCAATCAAGAAAAGCTGCAGAAAAGACTCTACCTTCGTTTGGTGAAGCTGTACTTGTGCTTTACCTCATTATCTCTTCATTGTTTATACTGAAAGTGGAAGGCATTAATATAGTAGATGGGATTTGCATGGTTTAGATCGTGCTATAGCCAATGAAATCTCCGTTGAAGTAATGTTGTTGAGATATAATCAGCAGTTAGTAGTAGTAGTATTTAAGTTGAATAGTCTTTTCATGTGTTCTGCTTGTTTTTAGGATGCTGCTATGAGATCTATGCGAGAGCTGCAATGAGAAAGGAAGCTCAGTCTGCAGCAGGAGGAAGCTCATGAGTCTCTTTATGCTTTTTGATCATCCATCTTCTGTTTTAACAATCTCAGAAAATTCATCTTGTTTGCTATGGAATAAGTGAAGAAGCGAAAAAGGATTTGGTATTTGTCTGTCATATGGCAAAACCTTGTATTTGTTTTCCAGAAACCCAAATCGCTCGCTATACATGGAATCATGCAAGTCGAACTAAATGTATAACGAGCTCATAAATTATATTACAAGATTGATCAAAGGCCTAGACTCTCATATGTTTTTTTTAAATCCACTTGTTTTACATATGGTCGTATCGTACCTGTACCTTTAAGGAAGCATCTGTTGCTTGAGATATAGATAGCAACTGAATTCTGATAGTTCAGATTTGTTCTTTCTCTAGTTTCTCCAACGAAAAGAGGGATTTTTTTGTTTTTTTTTCAGACAAATGATTTAGACTTGGGATAAAATCCATTAATGATTTAGGCTTAGAATGATGAATTTTGTTTTGCTATTATGGAACTTTCAGAATCATATTACAAACTCTCTGAAGGTATCAAACAAAATTATTCCTTTATTTAATTGCTCCTAGAATTGAAACAAAGATATATTAGGTGTATGAAAAGAAACAACACATGCAAAGATTCAAGGAAGTATCTGCTTGCTTGAGTGTTAGATAGCAGCTGAATTCGGATCATTCAGGTTGCTCTTCAGATTGCTCTAATTCCAACTTCTGTAAGGACAACAAATAGGAACTCTCAGTAAGATACATAATATGGATTTAGCTTTGGAAAAGACACTTGCCAGAAGGACATAACACAATGTCATCAAGTAAGTAAACTAGTACACAAAAAATAAATGCAAGCAAGGTCGTGAAAGGTAAAAAAGTGAAGGCAAAACCATGAGTCGTTGCACTACATCGAATGTCTCCAATACGTCTCAATCTTAAGACAAAAAAAAAACAATCAACGGTTTCATTGTCTTTAGCTACTAATGTATGCCATCACATTAAGCAATAAACTGAATAAAGTGAATGAATAGTAGCCATCACAATAATCTTAACAGCCTAACACGTTTTTTATATAGTCAAGACACACTGGACAAGAAGATCTGAAGACTTAGTTCCTTAGCTAGAGAGCCTTGAAGAAGTTCAGAGGTTTACTTTTACCTAATTCTCTACTGTATGGAGCCTAGGATATAAGATATCATTTTCAGTTAGAGAACAGTTAGTGAGTGAGGATTAGACTTCTAAGCGTGTCAGCGGATTGTTTATTGTGTGGATTCTCTAGGTTTTGGTAGACTAAGAGTATCTGATTAATCAAATCTCTCCGGCCTGGGTGAATTAATTATAAAACTTTTATCATGCTCCTTCCTCAATCATCTCAGATCTGAAGTAAGAGCCTAAGAGGTTAAATATCTCTTACATTCCCTCGCAATTTTCTCCAAGCTTTTGAGATAACTATGGACTTAAAACACATATCTGATTATCCAAACCCGAGACAAGATTTTTGAGCTAGAAAGATAAAAGACATTAAGATACAGAGTTGATCCATTGCATAGAACGAGTATCTAAACTATTAATCTCTACCAATTCCAGATCTCATCATTTCCAGAGAAACAGATCATGAAATTCAGATAATCCATAGTTATGTCAAATATACATCAAAATCAGAACTAGCGGCTGTCGGCTGATGAAATCTGTCCATAACCCTAAATTTGGACCTCAGCTCAACAGCAAATGAAATCAAAGAAACTTTCTACAAATGTTAATTGATGAAGACCTAGGAAAAACCTAAATCATCTAACCAAAAACGACACTGATAATCTATCTACAGGAAGAACACCGATACCGAATTAAAAAGTGAAAGACCATTGACGGCGAAGGGAGAAAAGAACGGACATACAGATTGAGCGTTGTGCCAAGAGAGGCCACGATAAACATTGACGGAGAAAGTGGCGGTGAGATAGATGGTGGCGAACCCTAGCCCCGCCGTGAAGGCTTTGAACGACAAATCTCCGGCTCTACTTACTATCCCCATTTCTCTCTTTCTCTTCCGCTTCTTTTTCAACTTCCACGACACCGAAGATTTATGGTTTAATGCAAATGTATACCGGCTCAAAATTAAGGCATTATCGGTTTGAATTGGTTTAAAGTGTACATATTACTTAAACCGATTTTATCAAAGAAATTTTATAGTGGGTTAATAAGTGAGTGAGTACAGGACCGGACTTTTCTTTTTTTTTTTTTTTTTGGCTCAGCATCAAATATTTTTGAATGCACTTTATTGAGACAGGACAAAAGTTAATCAGAGACATGATGAGTTTCTATCACGGTCACTAAAACAAATCTTACTTTTGATTAATAACACTCTTGCTGATTAAGGTAATTGATATATAGAAAAACAATATAAGGTCACGTTTCTTCTCTATTGCCTACAATCTGCTAATTTATACACACCAGTCACTAGAAGATTTAATTATGCAGTATGATCGAAGTTTCCATCAATCCTTGTACGGAGCCAGTTCGGTTGAGACCCTTGGGCTTCTTCAGTCTCTTGTTGATCGAACATTGTGCTTTGAACCTCGATTGGCAGAGTATTAAGCTGTAAACACACAACACCAACAGCTCATGAATTCTAAATATCAAAGGCTCTTCTGGACCCAAAGATCAAATAACATTTATGATGAATACTCAAAGATCAATTACAACATTTATGTTCCTGTCAACAGCGATAAGGAACAAACAAAGATCAATGCGTATGTAAGAGAACCAAAACTACAATATCAACCACAGAAATGGAACTGTAATGACAACATCGAATAAAGGTTGCTGTTTTGCAGCAAAGGTAGTATTGATGATGAAGCCTTATGATCAACAATAGCTAGGTACAGTAATATCACTATCAAAGGAATTTCTAAAGATTTGGCCAAAAAAAGGGGGAATCTCTAGAGAATGGAGTTCAGAGCTTACATTTCCAGAAGAAATCATTCCTATTTTTGAACCAGTGCTCACATCTGAACTCACGACTTCTAGCTTCATAGATAGAAACTGCAGCCAATTCCGTTATTATATCCTAATTATAACTTCACAGCATTTAGAAGGAAGCTATGAATTACACAGAAAAGGCTATCATACCTCAACTTGATGTTGCAGAGACTGAATATAATTGATAATCTCATCAAGAACAAGAGCTTTTCCAATAATCTGAGTCAATGACATCATTCTTATAAATATGTTTAAGGGTGTCAACGCATATTATAACAGTGGCTTTATGGTAGAGCAGTGTGTGTCGTGAATTTGAAGCAATTGTATTTTCATGAGCAAGAGCAAGAAAAAAAGTCATTAGTAGATACCTTACTACATCCTGGAACCAGATCTTGAAGAAACTTCATCCTCTCACTAATCTTTTCTCTTCTAGCCTGAGAAAGAAACAACACCTTTAAAACGTTGAACATAACATACAAAAACTATGTGCAACAAAAAGAACAAACCAACCGCGTAAGTGTAATAAACCCCTTAATCAAAACTGGGATTTTTTTTGCCAAACAATGAAGTTGTTGTATCATGAAAGCTATAGTCTTTGTTTTATATAAAAGCAAAGCAGAATCAGAAGGAAGAAATATACTCGCTCTGCTAGACTGTGCCGGTCAGTAGCTTGTCCTCGTCTTGCTCTCACATGAATATAATCCTTTGGCGGCTCAGATAGACCATTTTCTTCAGTTGCTTTGCTTCCACCACCTGAACTTGTTTCACCTTCAGGTCTCAAGCCATTTACATTATATCCTTCAGATCCAGAAACTTTCAATTTTTTCTTGCTCTGCTCAAACGTAAATATACAATCATTGAGTTGGAAATCATCATAGCATAATAAACTAATCACTGCTTCTATTCAATAGCAACAAGCATTAACAATTATATATGATCAAAAGGAATCAACAAGTCAAATTTTCACAGTCAATGGTTGTAGAGACAAAATCCAGATATCACTTGTTTGCTTTGGATTATTTCAAGTCAGAACTTCAATTACGAACTGGGTCAAATTAATTTAGGTGATAACCAACAGACAAATTACGAACGAGAGATATGAAGGATAAATTAACCTCACCAATGGATTACTGTCTTGAGAGTTGAGAGCTCGTCTCTTTCTTCGTCCTTCAGTCAGCTCCGTCACCGTAGACTCCTCGGCCGCCGATATGTACTCGTTAACCGAATGTTCAACTGAGCGAAGGTCTTGACCCGAATTGACTGGTAATTGAACACCATCATTCACTGACAATGGCCAAATCTCAGAGAGAGTGTTCGCAACTGCGAAGGATGATGACTCGTTCATTACCGGATCTAAGAGCTTCGGATCCAAACTTTGGAATGCTGAAATCAAAATTAAAAGGAGAAGCTAGCGTTACCGTATGGGTTTGGATAAAGTAGATATCCACTTTATCCAGAAAACAAAACTTACTGATCTCTCAAAAGTTTAAATCTATTTTACTGCTAAAGTAAAAGATTCTAAAGTTAAACCTACTAAATGAGTGGGTGAGCCTCTCAATCAAATCTCAATTCTAGTTTCCTCTCTTTCTCCCTCTCATGGCGTCTATTCACAGTGGAATATTCGCCTTCATCCACACTCCCACAGTTCTTCTTCTACTTCTTTCTTCCGTGATTTTATCCTCTTGCGATGACGCCATCGTTTCTAGATTTCAGGAATATCTCCGAATCAACACGGTTCAACCCAACCCTGATTACTACAAAGCCGTTGACTATATAAACACTCAAGCTAAATCCCTATCCCTTGAATCTCAAACGATCGAACTCGTCAAAGGAAAGCCACTTCTCCTCCTCAAATGGGTTGGCTCCGATCCCACTCTACCCGCCGTTCTCTTCAACTCTCACACAGATGTTGTTCCTTTCGAGGAATCCAAGTGGACTCACCATCCTCTCCAAGCTCACATCGACCACAAAGGTGATATCTTTGCTAGAGGTTCTCAAGACATGAAGTGCGTTGGGATGCAATACCTCGAGGCCATACGTAAGCTCCAAGCTTCTGGCTTCCACCCTATCCGATCCGTCTATCTCTCCTTCGTCCCTGATGAAGAAATTGGTGGCCATGATGGTGCTGAAAAGTTTGTTGAATCCGAGATTTTCAAGAGCTTGAATGTAGCTATTGTGCTTGATGAAGGTCTACCATCGCCTTCTGAGAGTTATAGAGTATTCTATGGAGAGAGGAGTCCTTGGTGGTTGGTGATAAAGGCTAAAGGACCACCAGGCCATGGTGCTAAGCTTTATGATAACTCTGCCATGGAGAATCTCATGAAAAGTATTGAGAGTATTCGAAGATTCAGAGCTTCTCAATTTGATTTGCTTAAAGCTGGTGGTATAGGTGAAGGCGATGTCGTCTCTGTTAACATGGCCTTCCTGAAAGCTGGCACACCTTCTCCAACTGGTTTCGTAATGAATCTGCAACCATCTGAGGCCGAAGCTGGTTTCGACATTCGTGTCCCACCTAATGTTGATACTGATGCACTTGAAAGACGTTTGGTGGAGGAATGGGCACCAGCAGCGCGCAACATGTCCTTTGAGGTAATATTTTTGCAACCCGGATTTCCTTCTCCTTTAGTTTAGAACCAGTTAGTCAAGAAGCTAGTCCAGTTGGTTTGCCTGATCTAGCTTGACACTAGATGATGAGTTCGAAGCACACCCAATTCGAGTTGGAAAATTTTGGCTGTGGATCTGGTCATGTCGATCAAATTATTGTTGACAAGAAAAAATAAAAATTTAGAACCAGTTAATGTCAGCCGGATGTCTCTTTCAATGCAAGTTATAGACAAAGTGTTGTTACCTAAGGACATCATTTCGACAACTTTTAACTAATTAAGATGTTAGCTGGGGCAGTTCAAGCAGAAGCTTTCGGGGAAATTCCGTACAGCAGCAGATGATTCAAATCCATGGTGGGGGCTCTTGGAAAATGCTATAAAGGAAGCCGGAGGTAAGACCAGTAAGCCTGAGATATTCCCTGCATCAACAGATGCTCGCTACTTTCGCAAGGCTGGCGTGCCTGCGTTTGGATTCTCTCCCATATCAGACACCCCTAGTTTGCTTCATGACCACAATGAGGTACTATCTGATGGCATAATAGAGTTCACTTTTGCTCATTTTTTGGAGGATCATCATTTCCTTATGCAATATCGTTTTGGCTTTGTTGCAGTATCTTGGTAAAGCTGAGTACTTGAAGGGTATTGACGTGTATGTTTCAATCATCAAAGCTTATGCATCATATGAAAGCAAAAGTGTTTCACGAGATGAATTATGAGGGTCTGCATAACACTTCTTTTAAGCTTCAAGTCTTGCTTTAGCTAATGTGTATACAATCAATAATGGCTGAACCCACCAAAGCATATGCGTTTGGATTCTCTCCCATATCAAACACTCCTAGTTTGCTTCATGACCACAATGAGTATCTTAATAAAGCTGAGTACTTGAAGGGTATTGATTTGTATGTTTCAATCTTTAAAGCTTATGCATCATATGTTTCACGAGATGAATTATGAGGGTCTGCATAACGCTGCATTTAAGCTTCAAGTCTTTCTTTAACTAATGTGTGTAACAGTATATTGAAGATTCACAGAAACAGTCTTTCAAAATTAGTGAAACAGAGGCTGGTTCTTAAAGAGAGGGTTTCAAAGAGAATGAACGTGGTGTCTTTGCCATGAGTGAAGACTCTGTTTGACAAACCAGTCTTTGCTTTGTGTTTATCCTCACTGAAACCCTCTGTCCAGTCTTTGTTTCATCAACTTAGAAAGACTCTGTTTCTCCCAGAGTCTTCAATATACTGTCTACAATGTATATACAATCAATAAGGGGCTGAAACCCACCAAAACATAAGCGGTGAACTGGTAAAGCAGAATTTGATTTTTTTTTTTTTTAATCCTACTAAATTGGTTCAATTTGGCCAATGAGAAAGATGACGACGTTTCAGCAAAATTTGATTGCACAGCTAATGATTCTCCAGGCATATCAGAGAAATAGTTGAACATGATTTTGACTGTGAGAAATGGCGCCACAATCCAACGTTTTTTTTGTACATCTTCGATTTCATTGCTCGAAAAACCGGTGGCGAAGCTTGTCAGTATCTCGAATCAGGAGATGGTCACACTTGATATCAACTCACACCTTCGTAATCTCATCAATGCCGGCAATTTCCGAGCTGCTCGTCAAGTGTTTGATGAAATGCCACATCGAGATATTATTTCATGGACATCCATCATTAAAGGATACGTAAAAGCAACCAACTCTGACGAAGCATTGATTTTGTTCTCCGCAATGCGTAAAGTTGATCCTGGTGGAGTCTCACCCGATACCTCTGTGTTAAGTGTTACACTCCAGGCTTGTGGTCGAAGTTCCAACCTTGCATATGGAGAGTCTTTACACGCTTATGCAGTGAAAACTTATCTTGTGAACTCTGTATATGTGGGAACTGCTTTACTTGATATGTACAAGAAAACTGGAAATATTGACAAGAGTTGCAGAGTTTTTAGTGAAATGCCTTTTAGAAATACCGTAACATGGACGGCAATTATAACTGCGTTGGTTCACGCTGGTCGTTACAAGGAAGGGCTTATGTACTTTTCTGAAATGTCGAGATGGAATGTACTATCTGATACTTATGCATTTGCTTGTGCCTTGAAGGCTTGTGCTGGTTTACGTCAACTTAAATTCGGTAAGGAGATTCACACTCATGTGATAGTGAGTGGCTCTGATGCCACTCTCTGGGTGGCTAACTCGCTTGTTACAATGTATCAGGAATGTGGAGAAATGCAGGCTGGATATCGTTTGTTTGAAAATATGAGTGAGAGGGATGTGGTTTCTTGGACGAGCCTTATCGTAGCTTACACTCGAATGGATCAAGAAGAGAAAGCTGTGGACGCATTTTTAGAGATGAGGAACTCTCAAGTTTCTCCCAATGAACAAACTTTTGCATCCATGTTTTCTGCGTGTGCGAGTCTTTCTAGACTTGTGTGGGGCGAGCAGTTCCACTGTAATGTTTTGTCTCTAGGTCTAGGTGATTTTTTGTCAGTGAGTAACTCGATGATGAAAATGTATTCAACATGTGGCAAGTTAGACTCTGCTTCTGTTGTGTTTCAAGGAATGAGATATAAGGACATTATTTCGTGGAGCACGATTATTGGAGGGTACTCTCAAGCTGGTTTTGGAGAAGATAGTTTTAAGTATTTCTCATGGATGAGACAGGCAGGGCCAAAGCCAACGAATTTTGCTCTTGCTAGTTTGCTGGGTGTTTCAGGAAACATGGCAGTTCTTGAGCAAGGCAGGCAAGTTCACGCGCTTGCTCTTTTTCTTGGTATAGAACAGAACTCCATCATTCGTAGTAGTCTGATTAATATGTACTCAAAATGCGGAAGTATCAAAGACGCTTCAAAGATATTTGAAGAAACAGATAGTGATGACATTGTTTCTTTGACAGCTATGATCAATGGATATGCAGAACATGGAAAGAGCAAAGAAGCTATTGATCTGTTTGAGAAAAGTCTAAAGGTTGGTTTCAGACCCGACTCTGTAACTTTTATCAGCGTTCTCACCGCCTGCACTCATTCAGGACAGCTTGACCTTGGTTTTCACTATTTCAACTTGATGCAAGAGAAGTATAATATGAGACCCGCCAAGGAACATTATGGTTGTATGGTTGATCTGTTATGTAGAGCTGGATGGTTAAGTGATGCAGAGAATATGATCAATGAGATGCCATGGAAGAAGGACGATGTAGTCTGGACTTCACTTCTTATTGCGTGTAAGGCCAAAGGAGACATTGAACGTGGAAGAAGGGCAGCAGAGAGGATTCTAGAGCTGGATCCTACTTCTGCAACTGCACTTGTAACACTAGCCAATATATACTCAAGTACAGGGAACTTGGAAGAAGCTTCAAATGTAAGGAAGAATATGAAATCAAAAGGTGTGATCAAAGAGCCTGGATGGTCATCAGTTAAAATCAAGGATCGCGTTACAGCTTTTGTATCTGGGGACCGGTTCCATCCTCAAAATGAAGATATATACAGTATCCTAGAGTTAATAGTTTATTATGCAGAAGCTCATAGATTCGATTCCGCAACAAAGAGAGCTTTTGGGGTTTATTCATATTTGTGACAAGAACAGATGTAATTTCTTGTAATTCATTTTGGTTTCTAAATCTTCTCAAATTACTCAGTCAATCATTCACGTACATATTACACTTTAAAAAAGAAAAAAAATACAGTGATTCTTCCTGATCAACTAGTTAGCAATACTACATGGATGAGTTTGATTTTTACATCGATATGAACACATTAACCACATCTCATCTAAGTTTTCTTTTGTCACAGCTACAAAAGGGAAAAAGATAAGAAGGAGAGAAATTACTGATTCCATGGACTCTGAAGCCGTGATTCTCTGAAGACAGATGTGCCACCAGAACCAACCGGTGAAGGAGATGAAGCCATGTAATTAGTTCCAGTTGCAGAGACAGTGAGTGCAGCACCAGGTTGAGAGGGACCTAGGCGTGGGCTCCAACGAGAAGGATGGGGAACCTGAGAAACAGAAACAACAGTCAATCATCATATATACATAATTACATATATCAATGCAAAACCAGATATTGAGCATGAACGTATAAGGGTGATCCAATGATTCTACATCAAATGTTTCTATTGTGTCTAAGATGAAGGAGATTTGTTACCATATTCTGTTGTGAAAATGCTGCTGCTCTTCTGAGGGGAGATTCAGATGACGAAGAAGCACCACACAGTCGAAGCACAGTGCGAGCTTGAGCATTATTATGATTTGCTGCATCGTCAGTTTCTCCACCTTCCATGTGAGTACCAACATTACCTCCTGAGTCATTAGAGACATCCACGTGAAGTGGAAGAGCAGGACGGGTTGCTGTGGTTCCATGTTGTTGCATGTAGCTACGCCTTTTCACTTCTTCCTCAGCATTTAAAATCTGCACACCCGTTTATTTGAATATTAAACAGGTATTGGTATACAGCTGATACACCTTTATAGAGAGAAGGCAGAAACTGAATTTACCTGCTTAAGCACCTGGACTAGATTGTGTTTCTTTGCATTTAACACTTGTAATCTCTCCTCCACTTCTTTCCTTTTTTTCTCTATTTCATTTGGTACCTTTTCAGCTGTGTTATTTCCCTGTTTCAAGGAGAGAATACAGTCACAAAAGGGAAAATGATAATGCTGTGGACCTTTTGATTCATAGCATCTAAGACAAGAAACAACTTCACAAAAAACAACCATCATTTACGCTTTCCCAGAGCCAAATTGTTAACTCTGTTGCCCGGATGATTGTTTCATATACAGACGTGCTGCATTACAATGTATCAATGCGGCTTAAACTACTCGAGGGCACATATCGAAGTACAAAACTGCCAACGACCATGACAGCTTCGGCTAGACAATAGTTGTTCTCAATGCAACAAATCAGCCACTTATATTGGTAAGTTCACCTAAATCGACCCTATAGCTTTCCCAATTTTCTTCCGTACTTCACCAAATTCCCCCAGACTTTCTCAATGAGCATGGCGATTCAATTCACTAATTTGGACTTAAGTTTCATCGGAATGTCGCAGAGGTTATTAAGGATTATCAGAGAAATTTAAATATACCTCGGCATTATCGTTCGTCGCATCCTCCTGTGGCGCATTGCGGGGTTCCTTCACTTCCGTCCCTATATCGGGACGATCTCCGGTGTCCGATCCACCTGCTCGAACTCTTTCATAATCATCACGTCTCTCGTTCTCACTTTCCCTAATCCGATTCCCATCAATCTCTTCGTTCTTCACCTCAACCAACTTCTGCTTCCCAGACGAACCGCTCCCTTCAGATTGATTAATCGGATCCTCCTGATCGGTAACTAACTCAGTCGTAACTTTACTGTTCGTGTTAGGGTTCGAATTAAAGGAGAGACGAGAAAGGGCTCGTTTACGGCGATGAAGGAGAGATTTGAATTCTTTGAAAGAGATATTACGTTCCGGCATCGTCCACCGGCGAGGAACGTCGGGAACTTTGTGAAGGTTGCCTCTGTACATGGATATCGCCACCATTGTTTCCTTTTGGGTTTCCCGGTCGTCGAATTCGCCGTTTCTTTCTGACCCCATAATTATTCGACGATGGGGTTTCGGCTTGCATGACGTTTCGCTCTAGGAGGTAAGAAACGTGCGTCGTTTTTTCTAAGTATTTTACAAACAACAAAATTAGGCCGTTGCAAGCCCAAATGTAAGCCCAGTGAGATTTTAATTCATATAGTGTTTTCAATTATTTATTCCTGCAAAAATCCATTGAGGTGTATTGAACCATGAATTTTAAAGAATTGTGACTAATTTAGATTTAATGAAATATCATATAATTTTGGATGAATTTAGAAAGTTTCTTATGATTTATAAAAATTCTTCCAAAACTATATCTAAAATCATATAACTTAGATTTTTGTATTTTCAAGTAGAAGAATCCTCTAAAATACATTAAAAAATTTTAGAAGCACTAAAAAACACAACTTTAAAACTTTCTAATAACAATAACAAATAGATTTGATTGTACTTTTAAAAATGATTAGTTCAATAACACTAAGTATCAATGATTTTTAGAAATTCATAAACAGATAATTTGACATTTAAACCGAATTACTTAAACTCGACGTTTGAATACACCCCCGTAAGTCCTAAAAAAGCAATAGAAGATTTTGTAAATTTGTTCATTACATGTTGTAATATTTGTAGTATCTATAGTTGAAGTTGAGAAATTTTCGGTAGTATGGAAACATTTTATGTCGGTAGATAAAAAAAAAAAAACACTATCATTTGCTACCAATTTGAATATAATGCCGTTGAGAAAAGGGAATATAACAAATCTTTCAACTTGAAATAATTTTAGAAAAATTATCAAAAATGAGTTTGAGTTCTGACCATAACGGCGGTTTATTTTGTAAACGTTAATGAACACATTTGTCTCGGGCCTCTCTCTTCTTCCCTCTCTTTTGGTCTGTGTGTCATCTTCTTCTTTTGAAGTTCTTAACTTTCTTAAGAAGAAGAAAAGATCTTTCCAGAATCTAGGTTTTGTTTTTCTTTTCCGCCGTTTCTGTTTCCCACCGATTCTTCGTTTGAGTTTTGATTTAGAAGTAATTCCAGTAATAAGGAAACCGAAGCTATCAAAACTAGACAAGTCGAAAACTTTCGCCATGTTCGTTTCTCTCGGCAAGAAGAGATCGATTCAGATACTAATGGCGATCGGTGTACTATATATGATTTTGGTCACCCTCGAAATCCCCGTCGTGTATAGAACCGGGTTCAACACTTTATCACAGGATCCGTTAACCAGACCAAATAAGCTCGGTAGCGAGTGGGATTTGCAAGAGAGGCGAGCTCCGAGTCGCCCCTTCAAGAGCCTGAAACCGGAAGCGCCTGCTCAAGCCCTGGTTCCGAAACAGAGAAGAATGCCACAGATCATATCAGCGTTAAAATTTGACCCAGTAACATTCAACTGGAGTAGCAAAGATGAGTCCTTTGAGCTTCATAAATCCGCCAAGGTAGCTTGGGAAGTTGGTAGAAAGCTATGGGAAGAGCTGGAATCTGGTAAAACTCTGAAAGCGTTGAAGGAGGAGGAGAAGAAGAAGATTAAGAAAGATGGCTCGCGTTCGTGTCCGCTCTCTTTTTCTTTATCTGGATCAGATCTTTTGGACCGTGGGAACCTCATTGAGCTTCCCTGTGGATTAACATTGGGATCACACATCACGGTGGTGGCGAAGCCACGCGGTGCTCACTCAGAGATGGACCCAAAGATATCGATGTTGAAGGAAGAAGATGAAGCTGTGAAGGTTTCACAGTTTATGCTGGAGCTGCAAGGGTTGAAGGCAGTGGAAGGAGAAGATCCTCCTCGGATTCTTCATTTTAATCCAAGGCTTAAGGGTGATTGGAGTGGTAAGCCTGTGATTGAGCAGAACACTTGTTATAGGATGCAATGGAGCTCAGCGCAAAGATGTGAAGGCTGGAGATCTAGTGAAGAGGAAGAAACGGGTGAGTTCAAACATAATAGAGGATGTTACTTCTATGTGCTTGATTCGTTATTGAACTTGCTTCAGTTATAGACAAAGAGTGACCTTTGTTTCACAGTTGATGGTCAGGTTAAGTGCGAGAAGTGGGTTCGAGAAGATGGTAATACTTCTGAAGAAGCGCCTAATAAGGCAACATGGTGGCTGCGTCGTTTAATACGTCGGAGTAAGAAAGTAACTGTAGAATGGCCATTTCCATTCACTGAGGACAAGCTTTTCGTGCTTACACTAAGTGCTGGATTGGAAGGTTATCATGTTAGTGTTGATGGGAAGCATGTCACATCCTTTCCTTTCCGAACTGTAAGCAATACTTCAGAATACTTTGTGAATTGCTTTGGAGTAGTTATAACTTTGGTTTTGGCTATATGAAGGGTTTTACACTCGAGGATGCTACTGGTTTAACTATTACTGGGGATATAGATGTTGACTCTCTATTTTCTGGCTCTCTGCCAACCTCGCACCCTAATTTTGCTCCTCAGAGGCATCTTGAGCTCTCAAGCAATTGGCAAGCCCCATCAATACCTGATAAAGAAGTTGAGTTGTTTGTTGGTATCCTCTCTGCGGGTAATCATTTTGCTGAGCGGATGGCTGTGAGGAAGTCTTGGATGCAAGATAAATTTATCAAATCTTCCAAAGCAGTGGCTCGGTTCTTTGTGGCATTGGTAAGTTTTGGTTAGTCACAATGATGGTTTTTGAGCCTAGTAGTTTTGACTTTTGAGTGCTCTAGATCACATTTGAAATCAGTGACTCTTTGAATCAAATTGATGCTGGACATTTGGTATATAAATAGCACTCAAGGAAATCAGTCAATGTGGAGCTAAAGAAGGAAGCTGAATTCTTTGGGGACATAGTTGTAGTGCCTTACATGGACAGCTATGACTTGGTTGTTCTGAAAACTGTTGCAATCTGTGAGTATGGGGTGAGATTTTCATTCTAAGAGTCTCAGATTCGAAAAAATTGATATCATTTCTCGATGATTCTTGGTTTAAAGGAAAACCTTTCTTTGGTTTGCAGGCTTATCAATTGGCTGCCAAATACATCATGAAGTGTGACGATGACACCTTTGTCCGTGTGAATGCGGTTCTTAATGAAGCGAAGAAGACACCTACGGATAGAAGCTTGTACATTGGCAACATCAATTACTATCACAAGCCTCTGCGTCAAGGAAAATGGGCTGTTTCATATGAGGTAAAAAAGAAGAACAAGAAAAGTGATGTTTTACTTCTTTTTCCCAGAGATACAGAAATCTCAAACTCTTATTAAGTTTATTCAATGGGTTCTCTAGGAATGGCCAGAGGAAGATTATCCACCTTATGCCAATGGTCCTGGCTACATATTATCAACAGATATCGCTCATTTCATCGTAAAGGAGTTTGAGCAACACAAACTAAGGGTAACAAATCATTTTTGTTTTGAAAAGAGTATCAGAGACGAACCTATGACAATGTAATGTGTAATATATATCATTTTCCTTTTGTTCCAGTTATTTAAAATGGAAGATGTGAGCATGGGAATGTGGGTGGAACAGTTCAACGACAGCGTGAAGTCTGTGGATTATGTGCACAGCTTCAAGTTCTGCCAGTTTGGTTGCATAGAGAATTACTTGACAGCGCATTACCAGTCACCTAGACAAATGATATGCTTGTGGGACAAATTGGTCTTGACAGGTAAACCTCATTGCTGCAACTTGAGATGACACAACATTGCGTTGTTCTGATCTGTTTATGTTGTCTGTGAGAAAATTGATTTCTGACGAGAAGAAGTTTTGTTGTAGCAAAAATGAACCTTTGATGTGTATATGTAGTCTTTACCTTTTACCTGATCAATGGAAAATTGTTGGATTCTTCATTCATACACATCCTAAAGAGATCAATTTCATATTGAACATTCCTCTATATGGGTCATAAGATGTTTACAGTACAACCAAATGTTTGAGCTATTACTTAGAACATCTTTGGAGAATTTTGAACATCATAGGTACCAATTTCAACAAGCCAGTTACTCGCAGCCAGTTTGGGATCCTACATTCGCTCTGAAAGCTTCAAGAAGAAGACAATAATACTTGCCTCGGTAGTTGTCGTTTGATAGGAACTTAAAGAATTTATGATCAGAAGACTGTTTGATTTTGGAAATGTATATACACTTAATCCGATGTATAAGCATATGGACAGAGTATTATGGACATTGGACAGTGATATTAATCTACATAAGAAATCAAATAACTTTGAGCAAAGAAGTTGGCCTACTACTTGAAATAGAGAGGGACAAGTTTCTTCAAGGTTTCAAACACACTTGTGAAGGGATCAAACTGGACTGACTTTTTCAATTCCAGATCTGGAAACTGGTTTGTTAGTGTTTGCTCCATGCCTGGCATGGACATCATAGCAGCTAGTTGACCATCAGACATCACCTCACAGTCCTGTGGAGTATCCTTGATTTTCTCCGGATCATAGCCAAACTTTGCCAAGTAGTCCTTGTAATTGGCGATGAACTCAGGTCCTGGATTAGGCGTCCTTGAATATATCTAACATGTCAAACACCATGAAGTTATATAAGAGAGAGCAACAGATAACTCAAAAACTCATGACTGGTTGCGTTCTTGAGACTCACCTGAACAAAGCCTTTGTCTGTGGCTCCAGAAACAAGAGCGTAGTTGTCGTAATCAGTGGCAATGACATCATAAGGCAACTTGGGAATAAAAGGAATTGTGGGAAATCGAAGGAAACACTTCTCTCTAATCATTTCTTGCTTTTCTAAATCAGTCTCGCTTGGTTCCATCTCTGCAGCTCCCAAGCATTGAACCTTTCCTCTAATTCCTGTTATATAACCATCAGGGCTTCCATGAACACAAAATGTATCTACACGGATGGCTGGTTCCTTCATATCAAACGAGTACACTCCCTGCAATACATTTCATCATTATTCTGAAAGCACTCAAATCAAATTGGGAAGTCATGTTCCCTAAAAGAAACCACTTACCTGGGTACAATGGCAGTCTTCTTGACCTTGACCTGCAAATCCACGCTTAAGAGAAGCTACTTCAAACCATCTACCAGAGTACCTAACAGGATCAAAGTTCTTAGCAGTCATGCCTTTCATCATCATCATCATCATTGCTTCCGAGTCACCATCAGATGCATTTTCAAGTGGAAGCGTCAGCTTGTTTTCTTCTACAGCAGCACTCCCTAGTTGGCATATGTTCTGATGACCAGATGCAAGATCATCCAACGCAACAACCTGCCAGAAAGAAACTCAGAAAATTCAAACCCCCCATGGCTCCAATCAAATATACTTATAGTAATGTTGCCTCCAAGCATTACCTGGCCTGTGTGAGAAAGAAGCAAAATGGCTGCAAACCTTGAAACAAAACACTTTCTCAAAGCCAGATTTTGATTCTTTAAGTAACATTTCGACTCAAAATTCTTCTGCAACCCTTTGGAAGAACAGCAACACCTGATTGTGACAGACAAATGAGATCTCCTGTCGGTTCTGATCAGAGGACATCTTCTGTTTCATAAGGAAACATAATTCTGAGATCAATAAACAATCTTCATAATCTCATTATATCCTAAACTCAATTAAATTGTGCTAGAGAGGTTGATGATCTTGATGCTGATAAGAGTAATGAAGCTGTAATTCAATACCTTGTTGTAGTAGCAGCAACAGGTGGAGAAAAGCTATGGGAAAGAACTGGTTTTGACAGGCTTATACTACTTATCATTCTCTCTCTTCTCTCACTTCACTTCACAGATTTTTGTTTTTTCTTATGTCTGTTTTTCTTTTTTTCTATTGATGTGGTTGCCACTTGCCGGTGAAAACTCAAACGTCGACGTTTTTAGGTCTCCAACCAAGTAGAAGTGGTCCACTGAAAATCTCTCCAACGCAACCAGCTACCATCTTAAGGACCCACAAGAAATCTCTTAAACGATGTCGTTTAAAAGATCCAAACCAATGTTTGATCAGAGTTGTTAATTGATCACAGTATGCTTTTAAAAAGAAAATCACACGTTTTCAACAACTTGAATGCTCTAAATTTTCATGAAATTTTTTTCTTTCAGATATTTAATTTTTATATACAATGATCAAATAACTGTTGAATGGGATTCAAAATCTATATAAATAAGAAGAAAAAAACAGAATTTTAAGTTTGTTAAATGTTTGTTTGACTTACTAATACAGAACAATCTTCACTTTACATCAAAATAAAATCAAAAGGAACAGTAACAGTTAAAAGAGAAAATTCAGAGCAGAAATTTTATTGATCCCAAACAAGAATCAGAGAAACAAAGAACTCAAAATACGTATACAAACCCTGTCTAACTTCACTTGTATTGATAAGAAACAAAGTAAATTGTCAACAAAAATTGAAATTTGAGATAGGTTCTTCTTCTCCATTTCTTCAAGTAAGACTAAAGCAAGTAGTTGCACTTCTCAATTCATGCTCTCCGGTTGGATCAAGCGGTCCTTTAAACGATTCACCAGAACTGTAACCACAAATACTCAAATTCAATTACTGTTTTGATTAAAGAAATGTGAATAAGAAGAAGAAGAAAAACTCATTCCAACCTTGAGAGAAAAGCATCTTTGGAATCCGCAAATGATTGTCTATCATCAATGATCTCAAGAAACTGATGAATTTCATCGTATTCATGAACATCTTCTTCCTCTTCTTCTTCTTCGTGTTGTTGTTGATTCGATACCATCTGAAGATTAACAAGCTGTGATTGAATTGCAGTTACACCACTATCAATGCTCTGGTTTTGATTGCTGAATCCTCCAACAAAACGATTCTGACCACTCCATGAATCTGTATTATAACCATTAGGACTATAACCATTGTTATTAACCTCACTACTATTGTAAGTAGTGTAAGACATTTGAGGCTCAGAAACTGGTAATGGACTAAAGAATGGTGTAACAACATTGGCTTGATGATTGTTAACAGTACTTAATCCCATTCCCAAATCAAGATCTTCTTGCTGCTTATGATCACCATTAATCTCATGAATCATCTGATTTTGACCATTGGATTGTGATCTATAGAGTTGTAATTGTGAATTGACGACTTTGAGTTCTTCTTCAGCGAGCCAGATCGAGTATTGAAGATGTTGCGTGACTCCCAAGCAACCATGAACAGGGCTACGATCACGAACAAAAGACTGAAATATGATTGATTTCATTGCTTCTGGTTTCTGAGTTTCGTCAAGTTTTTCGAGGATTTTGACAATGCTTCTAACACCGAATAGCCTGTGAACATTTAAAAAGAGTTTAGGTTGTTCCGACGGGAAATAAGGAGCGAGAGGACAATCGGCGGCGCAACGTCTCCGTTGGTACTTGCATGCAGCACAAGCACCACTCGTGCCGCCTTTAAGAGTCATTAAAATGAGAAGAGCGATCAAGAGAAGATCGAGAAATCTCTCTACTGGCCCCTTTTGGAAGTGTTTTTCTCGGCTCATTCGATGGGAAGAAATCAAGAAAGAGGGATTTAGAAAAGAGATTTGAGAATGAGCTTTTCTGTGTGTGTAAATGGTTTTTGATTTCTGTGAGAAAGGAAGAAGAAGGAAGAGTCGGTTATATAAAGGCGGATTTTGCTGATAGTGGAGAAGACTCAGCAAATATTGAAGCATCAATTCCGGGGGATTTTCATTTTTTGATTTTTGAGTTTGTTTTTTGTTTTCCTAAGAATAGTTATCTTTCTCTTACTGATTTTTTTTTTCTGTATTTCATCAAGTAATTAAGTTGTGTACTCAGTTATCTTAATATTAAGAGTTTTGATTAGATCAAACAATGCCTAGCTCAACCACACAACAAATATCTAGAGATATTTTCAATCGAATTCATTTGTATTATCAATTTATATTACATAATAACCAACATTTTTGAATATATTCAAAATATATATTCTTCACTAAAATTGGTTAATTATTTTAACATTTTTTGTCAACAATCAAACTAAAGGGTTTATTGCTGGGTAAATTTTAATGGATTTAGAAATCCTTGTGGATTTCTAAATCTATAGGATTTTAAAATCAAATAAAGTGGATTTGTAAATCCAATAAACTAGATTTTTTTTTTGTCAACATTGGATCACAACTGGCCGGTCCATTAGCCAAGTTTCTGCATTATGCAGGCGGCATGACTCGATCCCTCGACATGCAAATGCGCTTGTCTTTAGTGGATTTGCTATCTGCCACTAGACAAAAGACCACTTGCAATAGTCTAGATTTCAATGCTTGAATTACACATGTTTTAATTATGGATTTCAAAATCAATGGTTAAATAACACATGATTTATAAATATGGATTTTAAAATCATTGATTGAATAACACATTATTTGTAAATCCATTAAAATCCATAGAAATCCATTAAAATCCACCCTCCAATAAACCTCCCTAATATATAATTAGGATTATACCCGCGTTATAACGCGGGATTGGATTGTTTTGATTATTTTTTAAACCGTATTCATTTTGGTTGTTAGACCCATGTTGATATTTTGGAATATTTTTTTGGAGATGTTGTTTTAGAGGCCCGAAACCCGAACCGGACTGATACGAATTAGGAAAACCGAACATGAAAAAAATACTCAAATGAATCCTAAATCTATGTATCCAAAGAATTAAAATCGAATTCCAATCGGAACCAAATCAAGAATCAAATTTTACCTTTTTAGAATTTTTTATTAGAATTTTTTAATTTTGAATTAATTTAAAAAATATCCGAACGCGAACTCGATATATACTGAACCAAACTATATCCGAAAAATAAAAGATTTGAAGAAGTCTTAAACTAAAATAATCAATATACCAAATTAGATTAACCGAACCCGACAAAATACCAGAATGTGTCCTAAATTTATGTATCCAGAAAATCGAATCCAAACCCGTACCAGAACCGAATCAATAACCGAATTTTTAATTGGAAGTGACCACTACCATTGGGCCACACGTCCTCAACATTTTTTTAAGAGTTTTTTCCGTTAAATCTTTATTAATTTTGAATTTTTGTATAAAAATTTGTAACAAAACCTATTTTAAGCCTATTATTAAGAGTTGTTATAAACCATATGTTAATTTTATCTTAAAGCTTATAACACAGTAAAAATGAAAGTGTCTCCCGTTTTAATATATAAGATGGTAGCAAGGCTGTACTTTAGCACGTGTGACATATGATCTGTCACATGGCCCAAAAAAATTAAAGGCCCATTCTAAGAAAATATACTGATTTTTATTTTAAGTCTTAGGAATTTTTTTCTTTTAACAAAGCTTAGGGTACGAAAAAGTTAATGGTTATAGTAAACTGAATACCTATTTTAAAAATATTATATGTTTTTCTTTAAGTCATAATAATCTTTTTCTTTTTAACAAATCTTAGAGTCCAAAAAAATTAAAGGCCCCAACAAACTAAAAGTTTGTTTTTAAAATATTATACAAACTTTTCTTGAAATTTAGGGCCCAAATTTTGTTTTCTGGATCTTAAATTTATTCGGAATGGTCTATGTTACTAAAGAAATTTTACATAAGGTATTTGATATGAATTTAGAATTACAATTTACTTCCAAATGAAACCTATTTTTAAAATTTAGAAACTCGAAAAACTTAAACCAGTTAAACTGAATATGCAAATCCTCATCTCTAGCTCAACCATATGCTATCTATAATTCTCTTACAACGTTGAAGAAATATTGGCGTACCAGAAAAAAAAATACAAGATATAGATTTTCTAGATTATTTTGATTGTTTCTTATAGATTATTTTTAAAAAAGTTTTCTATGTAAAATTTACAAATTCCAAAAATGTTTATTGAATTACTATTGGTGTAAAGTTGTGAAACAATTGTGTAGTAGAAAAATTATGTATTTATAATTAATTATCAACTTTTTTAATGTGTGAAAAAAAAAAAAACCTATAACTTTAGCTATATACTAAGATGGTACCGCGCTTAAAGCACCGGTTAATAATTATTTCTTTTTAAAAATTCTAATGGTTTATTTTTTAGAGTGTTATGAAATGGAATAACAAAATTTGGTATATTGATTAAATCACATATATGAAATATAACATAATCATATTTTTGTCTTTTTTACATAATGAGTATGTTCTGGCTTATAACACATTTACTATTTCCTTGTTGTATTCTATAGAATTATGAAATTTTTTATAACATCTTGTAGCCAGTGATTGTGTAAAAATGTAATTACCGGATAGTTTATGATTTAAAATCTAGATTACTCTCATCTTTCATATACTATAGCAATTATTTTGTTGTTTATAATAGCAACATGTATGTTTTGACGTTGAATAGTAGATTATAGATAAAAAAAATTAAAATTATCGAAGAAGTGATTTGTATTTCTCATTTGATGATTAATAGTTACTATACTATTTATTATTTACATTATTATGATATGTTAACAACTTTAATTTTTAAAATTTCTTATAATCATTTTTCCATTAAAAATGATGCTTTATTATTACAATACATTTGTTTAATATTAGGAGTAACGAAAAAAAAATTATTTGTATGCATTGGGAAATTTTGCTATAATTTGAAGAGCTTGTTTCTTTGAACCTCTGATAATCTTCTGAAATGGGCATACCAATATTCACACATGATTGTTCTTTAGAATCCACCATGTTCTTGCAGCTCTCTACTTAAATTTCCTTATGAGCTATCAACCTCTTTATCAACTCGCTGAATTTCTCTTCGGTATCATCATCTATTGAATCCACTTCACTCTGAGAAATTCTTAGACGATACTGATCATCTGATTTCGCATGATTATCATCATCACCAGCAATCAAAACATTGATATCCTTACTGGTTTTGCTGCAGGTTTTACTTCTCTTTTTCCGGTTTCTTTCGCCTTCACATGGATCTCCGAGTTTCTTAACATGCATTCCAGATTCACTTTCGTGATACAAACAACACAAACACTCAACATCAGTTTTGAATTCCCTCAAACACAAAAAAAGAAGAAGAAGCAAGTTTGGATACTTAAATCCAACAAAAACTTAACAAAGACCTCACAGTCACAAGTTAGCTGCTTCTCAACTTTAGTCTCAAACATTTCATTAT